>JAULBZ010000243.1:0-35727 GCA_032360805.1 Neoturris breviconis
ATTCAATTCAATTATCTAAGTATCAATTCTACAACATCTATACAGCTACCATCCAGACTCCCAATTTGGGCAAGCTGGTAAGTTAATATATCTGGATTATTTATATTAGTATTTGCTATTTTTCTTGTATCACTCCCTATTTTGTCATATCTAGCATACCTCAGTGTCTAGCCTTTCATTGTTTCAGTCCATTCAGTGTTTGAAATGGGAACAAATGGCGCTGTGGAGGATGTATTTTGAGCATAACTTCAGGCTTTCTTGTCAGAAGCTATGCTCGGAAAGGCACTCCTCCGCAGTGATCATTTAGTCTTATTTCAAGCACTGGTCTATTTGTCTACATCAGTCTAGTTTGGTATAGGCATTTTTTTCAGCCCAATATCGTTTTTCTCAATTCTTCAATTATTTAATTTATGTAGTTATTAGTACTTATGAAATTTGTACATTCTTTTAGTTTGAACGTCCGAAATACAATACTCAATCATATCAAATTGTGTTTCTGTTACAAACATATTCAAATAGGGGAATCTAACTGGGTGGTACTACATCCATGTCATTGTTTAACCGTCTAAAATTGTTGTCTAGCCCACCTCAACATTCTAAAGTTAAGCACCTTTCATACTCAATGTACCAGATTTAGAAATCTTAAAAACGTAGCAAACTAAAGAAACAACCAAGACAACTGCACCAACACTGAATACAACCATTGCAGCAATAACACCAAGTGTCAAATTTTCATCACTATCATCTTCTGGAATAATAAAAATACAGAGATCAGTATTCACAACTACATGAAGACGAGGCGTTAGCTACTCAAAGTAGAACTTATTGCAATGCAATACCTTCCTTTGTGTGAAGTGCCCTGTGCAAAAAGGAAGTTATTGCATTGCAACAAGTTCTACTTTGAGCAGCCAACAGCTCACATGTATTTGAAGGATAATCCCTAAAATAAGGTTGATTTCCACTAGGCGAAAAATTCACTGTGAAACCGAAGAAAGACATTCCATTGGTAGAAATTGATGTCACATGGTATGTAACTTCATATCCATTTCTACCAATGGAATGACTTCTTTTGGCTTTCGCAGTAAATTTTACACCTAGTGAAATACTGGCTTTATGTTTCAAAAACAGTGTTTAAATTCGGCAGATAAAAGTACTCAGCCAACGCTCTTTCAATTTTATTTGTTAGTTAAATTGTACTAATTAAAGTTCTTTAAGGCAGATCTCCACTAGGCGAATTCATTCGCATAGATTCTAAGTAAAGCCATTACATTGGTTGAAAGTGACGTCACCTTAAATGTTGATTTACAGAAGCTTTTTTTTGACCAGGTGGTAAGTAATTCTTTTCACTTTTTTAAAATTATGCATTTGAATCAATTTTTGTTCAATTCTAATTTTTGTTTGAGCAGCTATTGTTTTGGTGGGTATAACCCTATATCTGCCAGGCCTTTGAAGGGGTTCTGTATTACCAGAGGGCAGGTTCTTTTAGGTGCAATTATTTGTTTTGAAACTTTGTAGATACGTATTTCATAAAAGAAGATACTGTCTTAAGTAAAAAATTGCTGACGTCAAAATATTATGCTGATGAAGTAAAGTAATTTGTTTTTTGTTGATCATACACAGACCAAATTTGGAGCGGGGGCGGGGGCTAAAGAAGCAGGAAATGGAACATGTGAAGCAAGTGGTACCAGAAACAATGTCCAATTTAATGGATAATTATTGAATGAATGAACTTACTTTTTATAGTTGAAACTGTCATGGTATGACTCGTCCCTTCTTCATTTCGAAAACTCAAGGCACTGATTTTAACAGCATATTCTTGATCAGCTTTCAAGCCACTTATGTTGTAACTTGTCCTATTTACAATAACTTGAGTACAGTTTACTTGATTGTTTAATTGCTTGAGACAATAGGTTAATCGAAATTTCATCCTTTCTTTCGTGGTACCACCCGTGTTATCTGGATGATTCCATGTGATAATTACTGATGTGCGACTGCTGTCAAGTGATACCTTCACATCTTTTGGAGCAGAAGGTATTTCTAAATAGAAGAAAATAAAATATAAAGTGGTCGAAATGTGAACTGTATTAGTTGCAAAGAATAATGTTTACGAAATGGCAATTCCTAATTTTAAATAAGTATGGAACATCCTCAAAAAAGATTTACAAATCAGTTATTAAGTACAAAATATATTGATAAGTTTCTTTTTTTACTTTTTTACTTTTTCACTGCTTCCAAACAGTAAAAATTGTGTCAACAATTCATTTAAATAACGTAGTGAAAGAATCACTGATATTGTTTTGACATTCAGACATCTTCATATTACCATTAACCTTCTTTTCAGTTTACTGTTCTGTCATTATAGTTATTTCTACTAAAATAGAACAACAAAATCTAAAAAGGTATTTATCAGCTTACCATATACATCAGATGTATTAAAAGTACCAGAAATATATTCTCCATTTACACCATCAGCCCTTACAGTTGTCAGCGTATATGTATGTTTACGTTCTATGGTCAATCCACCAATCATATACGATAAAGAATTCACGTGTACATAATTTACACAAGTAGTACCACCCATATGACATATTTTTATAGTATAAGTAATTTCACTTGCAGGATTATTTTTTAAAAATGCTGGACGGTTCCATGACATTGTTACATTGGTACTTTCCCAACCAGCTACAGGAATTACCTTTACATTTTGTGCAGCACTTGGATAACCTAGAACGCAACGCGATAAAATTGTAAAATGCAAAAATAATGAGTCGAAATCATAATTATTACCTAGAAAGAGGGGCATCTACTAGTAAGACCCTCGACCTCAGTCAGAGCGGACCCAAAGGCTCCTCTTTTATTAATGCAGATTTCCACTAGGCGAATTCGTTCGCATGAATTTTAAAGGAAGCAATTATATTGGTTGAAACTGCCGTCACCTGGTAAAATGGGAGAATAAATTTATTTCTTCTTGGAGTATGTTAACGATGCATATAAAATCTGCCAACTTCAGTGAAGAATAGATTTTATTCACAACGGTACAATCTTGTTCTGTCTTGTGACAACTCTAAACTAAGCAAGTGCGGACAATATTAGATAAAATTCATTGGAAAATACACTCAAGGTAAAGTTACTTTTACAAATATTAAAATCTACATAACAATAAACTGTTATTGTTATATTAAACGATTCTTTTGAAAGATTTGAAAATGAGAAACATTCTAAAAATTCAATCTCATTAAGCAAGCAACTCGATAACTTTTGACATGGAAAGTATTGCACTTATCCAGTCATGAACGGTGCAATTATTGGTGAGCAGGTGCAATATAGAAACTAGAGAATAGTAACATCATGTAGCTAGTACCAAATAACTTCTATGTAATGAGAACACGAAAAAAGTAACTTATTAAACCAACCTAAGTCGACAGTCGATATATTAACAGATGCCCATAAACTGTACCATCCAGTTGACAAACTTCTGAATTTTATATGATACATGATCCCTTCATTCAAACCACTCAAAGTAAAATGCGTTATGATTTTAGAACTGTACACAATTTCTCGTACTTTCTTATTATTTTGAAATAATTCCGCTTCATATTTGATCACTTGATCTAACTCTTCTCTTCTGTAAGCATCCCATGTCAAGTGTATTGAATTCCAACGTTTGTGGTTCGATCGCAAGTTTCTCGGAGGCGGTAAGGCAGCTAAAATACAGAGATTATTGAATATAATAAAATCCTAAATATAAGACCTCGCCCCATAATACATCATATTTTAGCAAGTTTCAAATTTCTCGAATTTCGCGTTCATTTTTCAGAAATAATTAAATCACTGATATTTTCTCCAGAAAACTTTTAGCAATGATTTGCATCTTTATTTGAATAAATATTCTACTCAAAATTACTTTTATCATTTAAATCATTTTCTAGAAACCAACTTAGAGATAAGTAGAACCTCAGTTATCCAAATTTCCCGATTGTCCGAACAGATTTCAAATCCCTTTGGGTCTGAGCTATGAAACTCTTATATAATACCCCAGGGTATTAACTGAATTCTGGATTAACCAAACCCCCGGCTGAAAATGACCCCGAATTATGCAAACTTTATACCTCTATTACAACTAGAAAAAAAATACACAAATTATTCGAAAATTCATATTTACAAGCGTAAAGTATTTGTTTATCCTTTTAATAAAAACTACATATCAGTTCAGGAACCAAAAGTACATTACAATACTGTTTTTCCGTTTCTGGACTCAGAAAAGATATGTAGTTTTGAAGAAATTGTTTTTCTTATGCTGTAGCTAGTGTACTAATATGCTACAATGACGTCATCAAACCTTTAAATAGAAGACCTCGACTAACCGAATCCCTGATTATTCGGACATATTTTGCGGTCCCCTTAGTGTTCAGATAATCAGAATTTTACTACAAGTACTTAAATTTGTCAATTTTAGGAGTTCATTAAACTACAAAATTTGCAATTTGCGACGATTCGTAAAAGTAAAAACTCGCGAAATATTTCGAAAAAATGTTGATTTGGAAAATTCAAAACTCTGGAAAATGAATTTAAGATCGTTGTTGTCAATTTACAGACAACAAATATGAACATCTAAAACTAAGTCTTCTGTTATAAATAGCGGGATTGAGTAAGTGATTTGATGATACAGCATGGTATCCGCAATTATGGAATTTATGCAATCGAGTAATTTTTTTGGTTCTCATTTTTTCTGGAAAATAAAAGTTTCATCCACGATCTTTGTTTATTATTTCAAGGCGACAATATGCTTTTTCAGAATCGCTTGAATTTATAATAGAAGATATATTTTATCTAGAAATCGACCTCTGTTTCTTTCCATCATGGCTGTTTAACTGACTTTTCAGAATAAAGTAAACAAACTTTAAGTTATTAATCAACTTACTTCTTTGTATTATATGAGTTGACCATGGACTAACACCTGTTGGATTAACTGCACGTAATTTGTAACTATACACACTGTTTGCAGTTAAATATTCAAATTTTACTGTTTGAAATGGGTTTGTGCGTGTCATATTATTTTCAAATGTTGTAACATATTCCACTAAGACAGTGATATTGTCTGTCTGTGATGTATTCGACATGTACACTTCATATCTCAGCAAATTTTCATTCTTCATGAATAACCATCTTAGTTTAATTGAATTCATTGTTACATCAATTACACTGATCGGTGAAGGAGTTGTAGGTAGAGCTGAAAAGAAAAATAATTTGAAGAAAATGTTTATTACGATGTCTCTTATCTAAGAATGCGTTTAAACAACCACATTTTATTGTAGTAATATAAGTTTATTTCCTAGCATACGAACGAACAAACAAGCAAAAAGAAACTACATACCGCATAGCATACGAACGAACAAACAAGCAAAAAGAAACTACATACCACATGAAGCATTAGCATGTTCATCAGAACCATCAGCGCAATTAAACATTCCATCACATAGTTTTGATTTAAGTACACAGTGTGGTGAAATGGTACACGCAAAATAATTTGATCGGCATGTGTCTGAAATAATAAAGAACATCAAGTACTAAACATCAACTAAACAGCTTCTGATTAGGTTCAAAATCGTATAGGCCTATTCAAAAATACATGAAAATGAGGCATGGGCTGCTCAAAGTAGAACTTATTGTGCAATGTAGACCTACATGTTTTTATGATAAGAAACGGCTTTAAAAGAAACATAACTGAATTTAGGTAAAAAAATAAGAAACACAGAACTGAAATTTGCAAAACATTATAAAAAAGATATTAACCTCAGAAATCACGTAGATCTCACAAATTTTACTTATTGGGACAAAAGACTTTAGTTTTCACAGAAATATATTATGTTACGAACCAGTTTCATTTTGAATCTTTTGTTAGAAATTTATGTTTCTTAGCATAATATTTGGCTCCTTTTAAGAAACAAAATAAGAAACTTGAGTTCTAAAATACTGTCAAAAATAAGAAACTTCGGTTGTCGCTTAAATCCTAAGTTTCTTCTAAAAAAAAAATATAAATACATGAAGACGTGGTGTTGTGCAAGGCACAGCACAAAAAGGAAGTTATTTACATTGCAACAAGTTTATTAAATTGTTAACAAACAATGTCATAAAAAAACTATTTTTGTTTTGCAGATTTAAAGAAATTTTAAGAATCTCGAATTAGATGAATTTGGTACAAATAGAACTGTGAAGTAATGTGTTACGTTAACGAACTTGGAATGTATTGAAATGCAAATTGCCAAAGTAGTCGTGGTGGTTTTAGTGAATAATTGCTACATTGCTGGACGCAAAAAGTTGAATTGCAAACACGTACTAATATTGTTTCATCAATAAAAAGTTTTCAAATTACCTGGTAGAACAATTGATTTGGGTTTTATAATTTATTACCTCTACTCTTGGTTTTTACAAGTAGTGTTGTCTGATCTAAGCTAGCATTACCATTCTCATTATAGACGATAACATTAATAACATAATCTGTATTACTCAATAAACCTTCCAATTTGATATATATATTTAGCTGCGTAGTGCTCATTGTACAATTTATAAGCCCAGTGCAATACTGTATACTGTACATAAGCTTTGTTACATTATTATATGAAAGTTTTGTAGGAGGTGCCCATGTGATGTTGATAGCAGATGATTCTTGAAATTGAACATGCTGATAATGTATGTCAACAACAGGACCAGTTAAGCCAATTTCTACAAAGAAGAGTTATACAGATTGATTTTCACAAAGAAAAAAAAATTGCTGCAAAAGACATAAAAGCACATTCCATTGGTAGAAATTGATTCCCAGTGGACATACATTAGATCGATGACGACGTTGATCTGGGGATTTTCATAGTATGATGACTGTACTATAATGAAACATAATATAGATATGTCGAATTTAGCTTAGGGGTCATTGCAGTGTTACCGCTCAGGCAGCATCTCTATAATGGCAAATCTCTGATAATTTATTGAAATATTTACGTGTGCATGCTTAAAACGTTTTTACAGAGACATCGCCTTAATAGAGTTACTGCAATGGTTTCTTTTGTTTAGTTTTAATGGACCATTGTGGTATGTCTGATTGGGCGGCATTTCCACAAGGCATAATGTCTCTGAATACCAATGAGTGATAGAATTCCATGAATCCTAATGGCATGGTTTTTGAGTCCAATTTGGTACCTTTGTTTATTTCGATCTGACACTAGAGGACCTGCACTGCTCTATTGTCAGAAATTCATTTGTATTTAGATTATTCTTTCATGTATTCTCCTGTCCAAACATATTGTGGAGATAGTCCTAAACATATTGTGGAGATAGTCCTAAACCTATTGTAAAGATAATCCTAAATATTTAGACATTAATTCCCATCCGGTTTGAGTTTGAGCATGTCTCCATTACGTTCTATTTTCTGTGTTAAATTTGTATGGGAATTCTGTCCTTAACAATAGATCTATTCACAAATACATGACTAGATGTTGGCTGCTCAAAGTAGAACTTGTTGCAATGTGAATAGGTCTACTGTTATTGTTTTTCAGAAGAAGAACATCGATGTATAATCACTGTGGAGGTGTGCCATTCACAATAATATTTTGAACACTATTATATATCGCTTTTGCTTATGATATATAGCTCTCTGTAGTTTAAAACTGTATAATTCAAACGTTTGCTAAATCGAAAAGATTTGATTGGTCCCTTGACTTGCCGAACTAAACTTTTTTAAGCCCCCTGAGAATTTGAAATACAGAGAGTTAACAGTGATATAAAAACTTTTTGAACATAAAGTAATAGAGTATTCAATTTTCTGAATTGCCTAATTCAATTTCGGAGTCAGAGGCAAAGAAAGTGCTTAAAAAAGACATCCTGTCTATCTGTCCGTGTCCATATTTTTTGAATGAGCACCCACAAATTTTAGGATTATGGAAAAGGCATTTTCTGACTGATATTTTAAATCTACTTGTTTTGTTGTTTGTTTATTTTTGTTTATTTCTATGGTAGGAGTTCTGGCCACACTCCACTATTTAAGGAACATTTCTAGACTAAATATTAAATGCACATTGTTGGTACTGACACTTTCCTTACAAATTGCTTTGAAGTGAAGAAATGTTTATTTTTTATAAATTAATTAGGATACTCACCACACACCCAAAATTAAAATGCAACTTTAGTCCAAATATTTAAAAGCATTTACGGACCGAATTAATAAAGGCGCTTATACAATTGAATTTTATTTTTGTTTCTATTTTTCCATATTGACTTTGCTCTTTTTCATTTTGTTTTCGTCGAACCTGGCCAAATTCGAAATTAAACATTTCCAAAAAAGAGTAAACGTTCATATTTTATTAGATTTTTCTTTTGTCTTTGTTTCTTTTACATTTTGTTTATTACCCTTAATCAAGTAAATGAGTCATATCCTAAAACTAAATGTTAGCATTTAACTGTAACTAACACAACTGAAGATATTCTACTGTATTGTAGAAAGAAATACATACATCTCGAAACATAAAAACAGTTATATTCTTTTTCCAAAGCATTTGTTAACTGATTTTTATCTGAGATTATGGTCCAATTATAAATAAATATATCCGCAACAGATATTATGATGTATGAATCAATACAAGGCTTATAAAAATCAACCTACCAATCAAAGTCTTTACAGTAGTAATATTTGACCACGGGCCTGGTCCATATGGATTGTATGCACGTACTCTGAATTTATATTTAGTATCAATGGTTAAGTTGTTGAATGTAACTACCAATATTGGAGGTACAGTATATTTTATTGGATGAAGAACTGTAATTGAATATGTAGTGTTAAACATGTTAACTTCATAACGTTTAATTCTATGCTCCAGAGCAGTAATCAGATTGAATTTAAGTGTTATAGATGAACTTTGTACATCAGTAACTTCTAATGATGTCATCTGTGGAGGTAAAGCTAGAAATAATTTATATAACTGATTGAAATAATCAATTCGAAGAAGAAAAATGTGTCAGGTTTGGAAGAAATGCATATCAAATTGTTCTGATGGCCAGAACATGTCAGCAATGCATGAGAAAATATCAAACGGATGTCATAAATTGCCCAAAAGTGTCAGACCAAACCTGAAAATGCCAGATGGTGTCTACAAAAATGTCAGTAAATGTCAACTAAGTAATGTCAACTAAGTTCCTAATCTGGCACATTTCAACTTAACAAGCAAATCAAATAACAAAACAATAAGATTTCTTTAATTGTTGGTTTGCTTCATAAAAAGATAAATAAAAACAAATTATAATTACAACGTTTGCGCTTGTTCACAAAAAGTGTGCATCGAGATTATAATCACTTAAGTTTGGATTTATGCCTGAAAGAGCTACAGTGTTCTGTCTTGCTAAACAATTATATAAAATGTCCTCACCAGCCTTCAATGTTTTAACTTTAAGAACATCTGACCATAAGCCATTCCCTGCTGCATTGACTGATCGAACTCTGAATTGATATATTTGGTTCGATAATAATCCTGAAAATTGTGCATTTAGTGTTGTAATGGCTGGGCTGTGTGGTGGATGCAAAACAGTGACTGAATATGTTGTGTTTATATTCTCAACAATATAACGTTTGGTAAGATCTGACTGTACTATAATCTTGTTCCACGCGACTATGATGGAGCTTATAGAAGTCGCTTCGCCTTTAATCCACACTGGAATACTCTTTGGTGGAGCTAAAAAGATTACATTTACCAAATGCATTACACATTACTAATAGCTCAAAAACACAAAATAATTTACAAAATGCAGTAAGTACAAGGTATTGAATGGTGCAAGAAAAATGTGGAAAATATTGTTTGAGATGTTCATATTTAAAAAATATTTTATGAAACTTTCAGCAGTATATAAAGAATATTAATATTAATGAATATTATTAGTACAATTACCTTATACCTCAAGTATGGGTTATCAGGAAATTAGTGCTTGAAGGTTAAAACATTAAAAAAATGTTACAGGGGAGAAGATTTTGAAAAGCTTTACGAAAATGTTACGGTGGAGAAGATTTTGAAAAGATTTACAAAGAAAACTTTTACAATACATTTAAGATTAAGAAAATATATAGGCTATATACATATTATATACATAGGCCATTATACATTATGCTACATGAATGTGCATTATGCTATAGTTATATATGCTCTATATGTATGCAGACTAGATGTATAAAGGCTGGATGTACATAGACTACATGTATATAAGTAATATATATATATAGACTACATGTGTATGATATATGCATGGGCTACATGCATAAGTATGCATAGACTATTTGCATAGACAATATAATATACTTAGGCTATATGCTTTTAATGTTAAAAGAAACCAATTAAGAAAATTAAATTAACAAAAGACTTGTTTCTAGCGTCTGATAGAGTTTAAAAATAAAGAAACATTAGACAATAAAAGCATGCCATAAAAGAAGACTTATTCTTTGAAATAATTCATTTGTTATATTTCTTTACTTTATTGCAATTTAATATTTCTAAGTCATGTTGAAAATAATTAATGTTATAAAGTCATCAACTTTATAACATAACATGGTGTAATAAAACGTTATGACCTTTAACTTGCAATTTAATATTAACTGCACATTTTTTCAAAAGTTAAAGAAGGAAGCTGATGTCTTACCATTTATTTATTTATTTCTCCCCAGAAAGAAGCTACTCCAATATATTATATGGATGCCAAAAAGGGTTCATAGTCAAAGTCTCATAGAAAAAATATTTTTTAAAAATTCTAAATATGATTCTGGTAAATTCCTTATAAACAGAAGAAAATATCTAAAAACTTTCTTAGTGAACTTCCTAATGATTTTGTCATGATATTGAGGCAAATGTGGTCAAAACCATATGCAATTCAAATTCCACTATCGAAAAATCCTTTTTTCGCAATACATCGATCTGAACAGATGAAATTGAAAAAGAATTGGTCAGCGGTTTTGTAATATTGCCAGAATGCCAATACCAAAATTTAAGGATATTACAAAGCCTTTTTGGTCCATTGGACCGGAAACGCAATTTGGACCCTTTTTGCCAGGTAGGCGAATATCAATATCCAACTTTATGAGTCCTTCGGAAATAATAACTCGAATGCTGGTACCAAATTTCAAAATGACAGCAATTCTAACAAGAAAACGAACCGCTGCTGCCACCACAAATAGCAATATCCTATCCAAATATTGCTTGGCAATCATTAATGATGTGCACATAAGAGTGAAGATGAGAGGCAAGAAGACATTAAATTATGATATATTATTATGTCACTGACATGTAGGTAGCAACTAGAATGCTAAAGTGAAGAAGGTAATACTTTAATAGTGTCAAACTGTAGCATACTATACTTGGGAACTAAGACTTACCACAATTTGCTCTTGTAGATTCATCAGACCCATCAGCACAATCTTGCAACCCATTACATCTTTTGGCATTTTGAATGCATTGAGGATTTCCACATGTAAAATAACCAGGATGACAAGTGTCTATAAAAATAATTTTCTAGATTCATAGTTAGTTCGTATATGACAGTATTAGTTTTCTTCGAATCTGGAGGCTTCAAAGGTAATGGAAAAATTGGTAAATCTCATGACTACTTATGAGGCCAACTGTAAGTTAAAATAATGTTAGAAGTTATGCAATATACCTCTATTAGCAGTGCGAAAAGGATCATTCACTGCTACTTGACCAGTAACATTTTGACCATCAAACACAAAGATTTTGAACTGGTAAAACTGGAATCGTTCTAACCCATTTAAGATCACAAATAAAACAGAACTTGCTGTGGTATTTCGACATGTACTTGGAAAGTTTAGTTTGCAGAATTCAACCATGTATGTGAACGTTGATGTAACTTCACCATTGCTATTTATTGGAGCTGACCATGAGATGTTTCTCGAAGTTGTCTCTTTATAAAGCACAGTTCTAGTTTCTATATCTCCTACCTTGCCAACATATGCTGTAAAAATATTAAATTGTGTAATTAAACGGAGTCGCAAAATGTAAGAAAAGTACAAAGAAGCAAGTGACAATAAGTTGGTCATTATAAATATACTAATTATCGCTACTACCAACTTGAAACAAGAGAGATAATAATCTTTGAAGAGAAAACATTACCAGTACTCAGATTATCACCTGAGAGCGCTGAGAGGAGTTATATTCTATCTCCGCAAACAGGTTTGAGAATAGAAGGAAGTAACATCTCACCAGCCTTCCATGTGGCAACGCTTAGAACCACTGACCATTGACCATTCCCTGCTGCATTGACCAATCGGACTCTAAATTTATATACTCGATTCCATAATAATCCAGAAAATTCTGCAGTTAGTGTTGTAATGGATGGATTGTTTTGTGGGTGTGGAACAGTGATCGTATCTGTTGTGTTTATATTCTCAACAACATAATGTTTGGCAAGATCTGACTGCACTGTAATCTTGTTCCAAAAGATTCTGATTGAACTGATAGAAGTTCCTACACCTCCAATCCATACTGGGATATTCTTTGGTGGCACTAAAGAGATCCCATTCAGGACATCATTAATAGTTCAAGAATACACAGCAATTTATTAAATGCACTAAAGTGGAAAAGTTTTAATTTTTTGAATGAGCCCTTATTAGAGCAAATCGTTATTTAACGGAGGCGCTTCTTATCTTTTGAAGAAATTGGAGTGGGCGATTATTAGAAAAAAAGTACCAAAACAAGGCCTCTTGAAAATCAAATATTATAATAAGTCCACAAAATATCAATGAAGTTATCATTCAAATATGGGCATGCTTAATGTTCTTATCTAAAAATCAATAAACATAATGACAAGAACAAGGACAAGCAATACATCTGTCATCAATCGCTCCTTTTCACTATCGCTCTTTTCCCGTAACTAACGTCTACCATATTTTGTTTATAAAAATATAAAAATCCGTGAGACTACTTGCATGAAAGTTTTTCAGCGTACCTTTACGTACGTATCTTTACTGCTGACTTTGAACCGAATTTTTGACCACTGGAATCACTATAATTTTGTAGATATATTTCTCTATTAATGGGAATGTCATAACTGTCAATTAAAAGAAAGAACAATAGGATCAAATACAACACAAAGAAAGAATACCAACCACATCCAGCTGCTAAACCTTCATCAGAACCATCTGGACAGTCAGAAATTCCATTGCATGTTTTACCTATATTTATACATTGTGGTGACTGTAAGCAAACAAACTGTGTTGTAGAACAGCTATCTACAAGAAATATAGAATGAATAGTGAATAAAGCTTTATCACAGGATTGAATTCCGACCAAAATTTAAAAATTGTAAAAATTCACATTTTAGGGTCCATTTTTTTCATACATAGAATAACACACCTTACCGTTTCAACCGCCTCGACTGTGTATGAAAGAAATGGTGAATAACAACTCAGTTCACTGCGTGGAAGCCCTTTTTAAATAATTATTATTTACTTTTTTTATTATTTAATTATTATGGTTCGGTAAACTTCTGTGTACAAAAGAAATGATTTTTTTCGGTGGACCCTAAAGTAAAAGTCTAACAAGTTGATCTTAGAATAAGATCACAAATATCCTTCGAAGAAAAGGTTCTATCCAAAAAAGTATTTCAAATTTAGTTCTAAATTGACCAACTGATTAAATTTCAATTAAAGTCACGATATCAAAGTCTCCTGTAAATATTACTAATTCCTTAAGTAGGGCAGTAAAATAATTGGAAAACTGTTGAAACATTGCCAAGTTCGTATTATCATTATAAAAACTATCAATGTAGAACAGCTATGAAGCTCCTAATAAAAAAACATTGCCTACCAAAAGACAGAGAATCGTGCTTTATAATTCTCAATATAAATATCACAAAGATAAAAATAGGGCCCAAACAGGCCTAAATAATATAGCGACATAAATATTATGGCCATATTCATTTACTAGATTTACTAAGTTTAATGCAGAAAGTGAGTAACTATGTCTTGATTTTGATCCAGGGCACAAAAATATGGGCAACTTTATTTTTAAATAGGAGTTTCTTGCTTGTAATGCCCTTAATATCAGTTAACTTTGCGCAAAAATTGTTTTATAGAGATTAACTACCAGTTATTGCAAGAGCTTTTGTTTTGCACAAATTTTACGGCATAAGAGGAAATATAAGGAAATTATTGGCTTATGAATAAATAATTCTGACGTCACCAAATATTTATATAATATTATATTTAGCATATTTAGATCAAAAGTTAAGGGGTAGGGCATTTTGCCAACCCTCCATGTAATAAATGTTCATTCAATACCCTGTGTTAAATGGGGTTAATAAATGTAAAAGTAAAACACACTACTGAACTGATATGATATACAGTGGTAATGGTATCAAAATATGAATACACAGACTTTTAAGGATCTGGCACTACTAACCTCTATCTGAAGTTGTAAAATTTCCATCTCTTTTGCGTGGATTAACCACACCAAGTTCATTGTAAACCGTTATTTCAAACATGTATGTTGTATTTTTCTTTAAACGAGACAATGTGATGCTGGTTGCATTATTGTTTGCACTCTCCAGACAGTTGGTAGTATTCAGGATACAATATTTCAATGTGTAAGTCAACAGTTGCACTAAATTGTTGTTTAGAACAGTTGGTGGCTCCCAAATGATGTGTACCATTGTGCTTTCAGAATGAATAACAGTCTTAATGATAACAGTGTCAGGTATCTGTCCTGGTATCCCAATAATAGCAGCTAAAAGTAAAAGTATATTATAAACATAATTACTTACTCAGTGGGTGCAAAACTTGTTCAAAGTCAGCAGCAAAGATGCTTGAGCTGTGTTGAAAACATTGTTCTAGCATCTTTACTGCGTACTTTGAACAAGTGTTTACTCACTGGGTATGAGATGGTTTTATTTGAACAAAGGCAACTTTCTGAAAGGCTTTGCATAAGAAACTTCCACAAATTCTGTTTAGCAACAACAGTATAATTTTTAAAACGGCACCATGTAAAGTAATTTGGCACTCATACCAAGTATAGCCACTTTGACCAATTACCGTTTAGTATAGTCACATTATACCAAAGTATAAATACCAAAAAGAAAAGTATATATACCAAATCATTGGTATTGATACCAAATGTATTGGTGATAACGTGGAGAAATGGCACAATGGCACAATTAATGGAGAATAATAATGTTATATTTCTTATAAACCAAACATTGCTGTTCTTGCTTAATTTGACACCCTTTTAACTCAAGGCCCTAAGTATTAGTGTTTTGATTTTGCCTAGCACAGACAAACTGACATTGAATACATCTGTCCAATATTATAAAGTTTGGAAAAAGATAAGCTAAATATCTCAATAACTGTTCCAAAGCATAAATTGACCCCTTTTCAGTCATATGTACTAATTTAGTAGTAGTTTTGAGAATATGCCTGGTGTAGGAAATCTGGCTGTGGGTACATCTATTCTGCAATATTGAGAATAGATGACTAAACTAAATCTAGAATCTGACCTTTATGATAATTTAATATAATTTGAAAGAATACGTTCAGGAAATAGTAACAATGACGTGTATAACTCCCTATAATAAGTGCATTTTTCTCACTACACAATTAACTGAATTGAGTTGTGGGTAAATTTCAGTCCCCTCAATTGGAAGGAATGATTACTTCATGAAACTTGGTATAAAACTTGTGCATTTCTTTCTTAGTCAATTGAAGAAGTAGAAATGTTTTGCAAGCTCTAATGAACATTTTCTGAAACTAAATTCAATAATTGTGTGATAAGAAAATTAACCTTTAGACTGTGCACCATTTTTTCAGTTTAGGATCAGAGAGTGCAGTGATTTTGTCAGTTTTGTAGGTTATCAAGAAACTTTACAGACTAGATAATGCCAAAATAAAACTCATCCTATTAACAAACAATAATCTGTCTAAATAGAATTAAACATATTAGAAGTAGTCCAATGATGCGTTCTTAGTTGTCCTGAGGATTTTTGTGTTTAAATTTTTGCAAATCACTAATTTTGTCAATTTTTCGTGGATACTTATTTTCACATTTTGACGAGCATGAATTAAATTTAATTTTCACTCTATATTATAACAATGTTACAGTTTCCTGTATTGTCATGGTGATGTATCTAATTATATTCTTATAAAATAAAGAATATGCTATAAACATATGCAATCAGGCTATGTGTTTGTAGGATACATGTATATAAGCTTACAGGTAACATGTATATAAGCTTTATGCATATATAGATTATGTATATAGGCTATATGCACATAGGCTATATGCATATATGTTATGTATATAGGCTACCATGTGAATAATATGCATATAGGCTATGGACTACATGTATATAGACTATTATATGTATATATACATATAATATATTGATATATCTATATATAGACTAGGTGTATATTAGGCAACATGTATGTAGGTTTTGTGAATGTAGATCATATCTATATAGGCTATGTCTATTTAAGCTATATGTATATAGAATATATGCAGATAGACTTTATGTATATAAAATATTTATGAGCTATGTATATAGGCTTCATGTATACAAGCTATATGTATATAGGCTATAGGTATAGAAAATAGGTTGTAGGCACATTGTCTGTATATGATATGATATTATGCATAGGCTATATGCATAGGTATGCATAGAAAATGTACATACATAATACAATATACATAGGCTATATGCTTATTATATTGTCATATGGAAAGCCTGTGTTATAAATTTGATTTGCTTCTATCATCTGTTAGAAACAGTAGGCAATAGAAGAATGCAATTAAAAATCTTTTCCTGGAATTAATGCTCTTCTTTATTGAAACAATTCCTGTTATTTCCCTTTATATTACTCAAATTGGAAATAATTATTGCTATAAACATAACAATAATATTTTATGTTTTCATATTCAGGTCATATACCTTATTCTAGGTAATCAACGTTTTGAAAAATTAACGTCTTTAAAACTAATGGCCAATGAAATTAACACGATAAATTATAAGTAAACTTAAATGCCACTTAAATTAACGCGATTTGTCAACTTTAAAAGTTAACATCAATTTAATTAACACGCTAAATTCCAAATCGCGTTAATTAAGTTGAACGTTAATTTCCTAGATAAAGGTATTTTCAAAAGTTGAAGAAGGCAAATACAAAATACAAAATTCTGGTTCTTAAAATTTTCTAGAGTTATCTCCTATCATTACATTTATTTCTCCAAAAATTGAGGAAACAACTTCCCCAATATACAAATTGGATGGCAAACAATATTCATGGTCACAGTCACAATTGTCTAAGTCCTAATGTGACTACGGTTAAATCCTTATAAACAGGAATAGAAGTTCAAAGAGTTTCAATCTTTTTATGATAAAAAAGATTTTTAAGTCTTCACTTCCCCATTATAATTTAGGTATGAATATAGTCTCAAAGTCTCAAAGAAAATAAAATTTTCAAATATTTTTTAAGTCTCTACTATTGAAAAAATATATTATTGTCAGTCTCAAATAAATTGTAAAGAATTTGCCAGCAATCTTATAATAGTACACAGAATAACGATACTATATTTCAAGATGATACCGCCTCAAAGGGATTATAAATTATAAATTGAAACCACACTTTGTTTGCCATTAAACCAAAAAACACAATTTGACCCCTTTTGCCTGGAGTGGATGAAATCAAAATATTTTTTCATAGAATGTCGGATGGAATGCTGGTACCAAATTTCAAAATGGTAGCACTTCAGGAAGATGGGCTAAAAAGCAAATTAGGCCGCCACCACAATGTGATAGTAATGCCACATTCAAACTTTATTTGGCGAGCTAAAAATTAGTGGATTTAACTGCATCAATGTAATGAAACTGTATTCTGCTAAGGATATTTTGACCATTCCGATGTCGTTTTAATTGCACAACAGTTAATGCATGAAATACTCATTCTAAATATAAACAATTTTGAAAAATCTTACCTTCAATATTTACTGTTGTTAAATTACTTTTAATATTACCGACTGCATTTGTTGCACTACAACTGTAGTTACCATTATGTATACTCTGTTTCACATCTACAAGGATAAGAAGTTGGCCTTGTTGCTCAATTACAAAATTCCCATCTGATACGATGAGCCGATCTTCATGAAACCAACTAATCTTTGGCGTAGGTTTTCCAAATAACTGACATTCTAACGTAATATTGGTACTCTCGTTAGAATTTATAACTGAACCAGGAAGTTTTGTAAAAGAAGGTGGAATATCTAAAAAAAATCATAATTTCCAATTAAGCCAATCAATGTTTTAATACGTTAACGAATATTAATTAGCATAGTGCTCAAAGTAAGTACAAACACTGTGGATGAGAGATTTTGAACATAGCTTCAGGGTTTGTAGCCTTAGGCTATGCTCAAAAATCACATCTTCACAGCGATTATTCACTCTTATCTCAAGCACTGAGTACTAATTAACAGATAGCTAATTATAATTTCTATATAAAAATATTTATGAATCAATAACTTCTTAAAGTCTGAACCCAGTGAGCAAAAACTTGTTCAAAGTCTGCAGTAAAGATGCTAGAACAACATTTTTAACGTTGTTCTAGAGTCTTTGCAGTGGACTGTGGACAAGTTTTTGCTCACTGGGAAGTAGGTATCTGAAGTAAGATTTAGGTAAGCAAGGCAAAAGAATCGTTAACTTCAAAATACAAAGAGTATTATTTTTTATTGTTTTTTAATCATTGTTAATGTTTTAATTTATATTAAAGATACCCAGAGTTGACCAAAAACTTGCTCAATTGAATTGAAAGTGTTGTTCTAGCGTCTTTACTCCGGACTTTGAACAAAATTTTTTCCCACTGGATTACGATTGATTTGTTTACATTACGAATTAAAATGGTTGAATTTGACCAAATTAACAAAATTGAAACTGTACATGGGTGTTATGCCGACAAGCTGCTATAATCATAGAACTAACCTCGTTGCTATGTTTTTAAGTCAAATAAGTGCCGCACTTGAAGAAGTGCTGCAGTATCAAAAAATGTGGCGCTTATTTGAAAGCGGTACTTATTTGGACGGTAGTTTATTTGTTGACATTTACTATTTGCAAGATCTTTTGCAATCATATTGAAGTCAGTTGTAACCCATTAGACAAAGACTTGCTTAAAGTCAGCAGTAAACACACTAGAGCTATGTCGATCAACATTGTTCAAGTATCTTTACTGCTGACTTTGAAAAAGTCTTTGTTCACTGGGAAAGGTTTACACAGAATGTAATATTCACAGTGGGAAAACATGTTCAAAGTCTGCTGGAAAGACACTAAAAACATTGTTCCAGCATATCTACATTAGTGCAGTTCATATTTGACAACAATCAAGTCCATTATAGTAATCCTTTGTTTAAGAGATTTTATATCAACGTTTGGATGGCACAGCCGTAACCAATACTGCTGCAACAAGCTTTGTCATACCTATGCACTGTGATAGCTATGTAAAAGGAGAGTTTGCTTGGTAACCATGGAGACTGCACTGTGATAGTTATGTAAAAGGTTTGGTAACCATGAAGACTTATATACAGTGATTATTATACAGCAATAGATTAATGAATTAGATATTAAATTATTTTTTAAAAAATAAAAAGCTGCAGAAAACATGATGTGCAAACAGAACCTTGGATTACTGCAACATATTGTTTTGCTAACATTCTACGATAAATGACATTAATTAATTAATTAGTTTAATTGAATTATGATGAAATTAGTGCAAGCACATCATGATTTTTGTATGAATAACATAAACACACAAACAAAACATATAATTTTATCGGAATTTTCTTTCTTCCATAATCTTGATAATAAATCATTTCATAATAACATAGGTAGAAACTTAGGGAGATAATTTAAATAATAACATAGGCAGAAACTTAGGGAGATAATAACTTTCATTGTCACATTTTGTAACTTATTTGATAATTTATTTAAAAACAAAAGGGATAAGCAGTGTTCAAAATAAGATATGTGTAGCCTGAAGCTATGCTCAAAAATCCCTCCTCCACAGTGATTATTTACTCCTATTTCGACCACTGTATAATATGTATGAACAAAGTAAAGGCTGTGAAATTACCTACGATGAAGAGTGCCTTATATCCAACCTGATAATTGAATTGTTTCTTGGTTGAACCAATCAATTTCAAGATTATTAACTTATTACTCTTCCCCGCAGATGGGAGAGATAAAATGTTTATTGCAAGGATCAAGTTCTTTATTTAACAAAATCACACATAACTGCAAGCATGCGATGTCTAATCAACTTTAAAAAGATGTCTTTTGGACATTGACTAGATGTCGTGTACCCACCTATAGCTATATACAAACAAATTCTACAAGTAACACAAAAAAAATAATTTCATTTGGAACAATCATCAGTGTTTTCAGAAGAGAATGCAGAATAATCGATCATTAGCTATGCATTGGGCAAAAACATAAGCCTGCAGTAAAGATGTTCTTTGCCATTGTTCTCTTTACTGCACACTTTGAACAAGTTTTTGCCCACTGGGTAATAACATCTTCATATATTTAATTTGTCATTTACCAAAGCATATGATTTTAATAATATGGAGATAATCCCACACAGAAACAAAAATAAATTATATGTCATAAGTTCAGTGGAGTAATCTCTCTTAATGTTATGAGTAACCATGGTAATATCTATGGATATCATAATTTTGGTACAATTAAAAGCAACTGATTGGCTACTTTTTTCATATTCCATAAATATTTTTCACATTAGCACAAAGTATTTCTTTTCAGAATGAGGACTATAAGATTTCTCTTTTATATGTTCAATTATCAAACTCCCGCTACAATGTTTGAAATAAGATCTTGAATAATCACTCTGAAGAATTATTGTTGAACATAGCTTTCACAAATCATTTTTCAATAGTGATTATTTAACTCAGAAATTGTTTTAAATTATATAAATACAAATCATTTGAATGTGTCTGATCACTCTGAGTTTGTTGCATTACACAGTAAATAAATATAACGTGGCCATATATACACAGTCTAAAATACGGACATATATGAGTCCATATTTGATTTCGTATTTTCAAGATGTGAAGGTGTCTGATTTTAGTGTAACAATTGGTATTATAGTCCATAAAATAATAGATCTATCGCTTTTCCATCTCATACATGTGATCAAATCGTCGTTGTTGTGGCTGTTGTTGTCTCCTATAATGTTGTTGTTGTTGTGAATGATATTGCGGTTGTCTGTAAGGATCACGAGAAACATCACGATAAGGATCCCGATATAAATCTCTTTGTTGGCGAAATTGTGGCTGATGATTGGCTTGTTTGTATGGATTTTGCATCTGAGCATTTTGATAGGCAACGGGTTGCTTCTTTGATTTTTCTTCTACTTTTTTTGTTTCTTTCCAACGACGATAGTAAACAAGTGCTGCAATTCCAACAAGTATTGACAATACAATAACAGCCAGAATGATTCCAATAACTTCTCCAACAGATAAGCCATCAGATCCACTGTTATCAGATCCACTGTTACCTATATTAGTATAAAGGAAAAACATCAGTTTAGGGATGCTAAAAGTTTCTAGAAAAACTAAAAGATGCAAACATAATCAAAACAAAAATTAATGCAAGCTGAAAATAAAATTAAAGACAGATTTCGACTACATGCCATGTGATATCAATTTCTACTAATGGAATGTCTTCTCTTATCTTTCGCACAAATGTTTTGCATAGTGGAAATCCACCCTTAGGAATTCCCACAGTGTATCAAGAAACTTCCCTGAAGGTAGAAGCAGTAAGAAGATAGGATCCATAAGAAAAAAAACATGTATATATATATACAAAGTTACAAGTCAGTAAACACACTGATATTAATGATGCGATAACATCCTGAAACCAAAACAATTCAGTTTGTTTTTACTTAATAATTTAGTGTTTAAGATGAGAGCAAATAATCACTACAGAGGAAAAATCTTTGAGCATTGCTTTAGGCTGTCTAGCCTGGATCTATTCTCAAATATCACTCCTCCACAGTGATTACTCTCACTGATAGTATAGTGAATCACTTACTAGACCCTGTGGTGGCTTCAAATTCAATTGGATCTCCATAAGCCCCTGAATGATGCTTAGCTTTGATTGAAATCTTATACTTCGTAGAAAGTGACAGTTTTCTCAATATGACAGATGGTTGTCCAATGGACTCAGCAAACTTGCAGTGTTTTGGATTTCCATTGACAATTTCACAATACCCAATACGGAATTCCATGTTTGCTTTCAGAGTTCCAGATAAAACTTCAGGATAATCCCACACTATGTACAAATCGTTTGCAGGTAGTTGGGAGAGTGTCTTTGTTCTTGGTGTTTTAGGTTTTGAGACAGTATCTAAAACCAAGGTAATTGTTTGAAATAAGATCAAATAATTACTGCGGAGAAGTGATGTTTGAGCATTGCGTCAGACTACAAAGCCTGAAGCAATATCAACAATCTCTCCTCCACAGTGGTTAATTGTTCTTATATCAATCACTGAGTTAATGTACCATCAGTGAGTCATGAAGAAGAAATATAATGAGATATTTTGCTGAAATTTGATGGATTCTTGACGCCACAAGTAATACATAAATTCGGAATATGACTGCAGGAAAACTTTATTTTTTGTTATTTTACACGTGATCAAAATATATTTGCCAGACGCAACCATTCATTAGCTTGATGAATGCAGTTGTATAGCAGTATAATTTCGGCTGAAACATAGACTTAAAACATTCTTTCACAGGTGATGCATTTATTTTCAGGTTTGGCTTCACTTCTTAAAAGTTAAGTTTATTAAAACAGAGAGAAAATAAATATACTCACCAGGGTGAGTAACAAAAAATCCCATTGCATTATTTCCGGGGCGTAAATCTTCTCGAATAGTTGTTAATGTATAGGTATATTTTGAACCGGGTGACAAACCACTCAATTTAACGTTATTGTTAATTAAGCTTGTCTGATTCCGACAATGCTGTTGAAGACAATACTGTAAATGATATGATATTCCATCCCGTAAATTATTTGCCAAATGAGATGGCATCATCCATGTTAATTTTATCTGTGAACTTTCATAGCCTTTGACCATACTCGAAGAAACATTCCTTGCTGCACTAGGATCTCCTATAAGATGTTTTATCATGATTGTAAATTGTGTGGTCAAAATATATGGCCTTCTTTCAGACTTACGTAAAGGAAGGTAAAGAAAGTTAGCCACTGTGGGTCCAAATTAAATGACAATCATTATAGCTTTCTTCTGGTTAAGAACAAGGATGAGATTATGATGAGAATGTGAATATTTTTCGTTGCAATCAGAAAAAAATATATATTTACGTGTTTTTTTTTATAAGAAGCCTAGCAAAGGGCATAGTTCTAATAGTTTCTTATTTTTAACAGATATCCAAGTTTTTAGTTTCAGTTAAACATCTAGGGTTAAAATTGTCAGATGGGTAAATACAACTAATCAAACTATAAAAACAACAACAGTACCAGCACATTTGAGACAAGACAACAACAGTACCAGCACATTTGAGACAAGACAAGGCAAATACTTGTTCTTCAAATTCTACTACTAGGTTTCTTAAAAACTGGTTTCTTATAAGAAATAAATGTGTATATAAAAATACGAGAAAGTAAACAATGTATTTCAGTTGTCGAAATAAGTGTTAATAATCACTGTGGTGGAGGGATTTTTGAGCATAGCTTCCGACCTTTTAGACTGTAGCTATGTTTAAAAATCACTCCTCCATAGTGATTATTTGCTCTTATACTATAATGT
Organism: Neoturris breviconis; assembly: GCA_032360805.1. Lineage (NCBI taxonomy): Eukaryota > Metazoa > Cnidaria > Hydrozoa > Anthoathecata > Pandeidae > Neoturris > Neoturris breviconis. The sequence continues at coordinate 23,858 of JAULBZ010000243.1, forward strand.
ACCCAATCAATGACAACATCATTAAATCAGAATATGTTAGAGAGTTATATTGAACTTGTATATAGTATCAATTTTACCTAGATCGATAGTTTTCTGAATTATTTGCGTGGATATACTCTTTTGTTGGTTTTTATCAACAGAGTGCATCAGAACCGTATATTCAACTCCTTCCTGTAGATTTGTTATCTTCAAGTCAGTTTTGTGTTTTCCTATATCTTGTGTCTTTGTTCCAGGCGAAATTTGAACGACAAGTTTGAGCACTTTGGATAAATCACTTGGAGCCTTCCAGATTATTTCAAGTGAATTCCATTTCACACCGACTACTTCTAGGTTTTCTACCGAAGGTGGTCCTATTAAATACATCAATAAATTCAGACAGTGCAATGAAGTATAAGCCTGAGTAACTCTGCAAGACATTACCTAGAAGAGCGTTTTTGAGAAGAGTTCTCAGCATTGAAGCTTAAAACTATACAGAAAAATTAGTCCTCCACAAATAATGGCCAGCAGTTATATTCAAGCTTGCAAAGGTATATAAGAGCCAAGATCGTAAAATTGACTATTCAAGGAAGAAGCCACTTGCTGAACTGAAGAAATAAGAGTTAACCATCATAAAACTATTTAATTTGTTTTGAAAATAACTTCTAGCATATTATAGACTTAAAAAACAAATTACACAATCAAAGGTATGGTATCAAAAGTAGTCCACCAAACCAAGTGAAAATAAAACCAAGCAAATATGAATACACATTATTATGCATCATAGTATTATGTATATACTAAATAAAAATAGAGAATAACCTAATACAAAAAGATGACATACGTTATACGCTTTAAATAACAAGACTTGTCACATGTATATGCAACATATATACTGGATATATGTGTAAGTATATAGGCTATAGGTAGATGCATATGTGTATTTCGCTTTATTTATTCATGCATAAGTCTTTATATGTATAAGTGTATTTATGTATGTATGCATGTATATATGTGAATGTAACAACAACAAAATAAAATAAGCAAAACAAACAAACAAATTTGTACATACCATCTTTACTTGCAGTTTCGAATGATCCATCTACAGTTGGCCCATCCAATACATCCCCTCGCACAGTGATACTGAACGTATATCTTGTAGACGGTTGTAAGTTTTTAACCAACAATAAAGTTTTATCTGTTACCGGATATGTTATACATGTTGTTCCACATACTTTGACAACATAAGTTATTTTTAAATTTCCATTTTTGTTCTCTGGTTCTGTCCATGACAAAGTAACACTAGTTCTTTGAACTTGTGTGGCAACAGCATCACGCACCTCAGTTGGAACGCCTATAAATAAATAAATAAATAAATTATACTGTACTTAACTGAAACACTTACAAAAGCCTGGAAATTAGAAATTTTCAAAGACCAGCTAACAATTATTATGTAAAATTAACATGAAATTAATGTGACTCTTTGTATTTTTTTTTATCAATTTAAACCTTTCAACCAGAGCTAATTAATTGATACGCCAATTTCTGTATCATGTTGTTATATGTGTGCTATGATAAATCACTTGAGTAGTTAAAATTATAGAATTAATTCTGAAACATCTAAGCACCTATTGGAAAAATATACACAAAGAGATCTGAGTCGTGCATCAATTTCAGGTCACATTATAAGCTTTCTTATGTACATAAACAATCTATATGTATGTAACCTTACCAGGTCTTTTAACGGTTAAAAATCCATCTCGAAGAGGTAAACTCGTTTTGCCATCTTTACGTGAAGCAAGAGATATCTTGTATGTTACTTGCTCATCTAAATTCTTTAATTCATATGTTGTTGTCGGTGCATTTACAGCAACAGAGTTCTCTGACACAGAGGCCTTTCCATAATTAATTATATACTCATCGATGTCGCCACTCGCTTTTGTCCATATTACAACAATAACATTAAACCGAGTTACATTTATTCTGAGATTAGTGGGCGGTAACGGACCATCTGAAATAAAATTTATTTTTCACTTTTCAGTTTTCATCATTTTTCATTTCAAGCAAACATCCAGTGGAAAACATGTCTTTGGAATTGAATATTGTAGCCAGTGTTCGAAGAGCAACTGTGAAGGAGGGATATTTGAGCATAGCTTCAAGCTAAAAAGCCTGAAGTAATGCTAAAAATCCCTCCTCCACAGTCATTATTTGCTCTTAGTTTGAAAGAACAAATCAATATGGAGAAGTCTCATGTTACACTGAAAAATCACTCCTCCACAGTGATTAATTGTTCTTATTTACATTACTGAGCTTAATAATATTAATAAACTCAGGGGTTAAAATAACTGCCAATAATCACTGTGGAGGAGAGATTTTTCAGAACATTTTCAGCCAATTTAGCTAAAAATATTCTGAAAAATCTCTCCTCAGCAGTGATGATCGGCAGTTATTCATTTTAACGCTGCAAACTGTATAAGATTCTAATAAAACACCTTTGGGAAAATGACATCAAGATTGGGTAGTTTTAACATCATGCTGAATGAAGCAAAGTTATTGGTTTCTTCATTACCAAGTAACCAATCAATTGAAGTATTTATTTATTACTTACCATAAGTTTTCAATGTCATATTATGTCGTCTTATACCAGCAGTATGCGAGTAAACGCAAGAATACATCCCTATATCAGCTGTAGTCGCATCAAATTCTATAGAATCTTTCATTAAGCCATTATCATTAGTAACCTTTTTTGTAACAGTTTGAGTAATTGGTCTACCATCTTTCAGCCATATCACATAATTAGCAGTAGTTCTGTCAATCGGCGGAGAAGATAATGGTGGCGCACATGCAAAGCTGACACTTCTATATGAGTCAAGGTCATAGAAGAATTTTTCAGTATCAGCATACTGGAAGACAGTATCAATCCCTAAAAAAATCAACAGGAATAATCAGTAGTTGAAATAAAAGTAAAAAACTATGGAGGAGAGAGTTCTGAGCATAGTTCCAGTTCTATAGCCTAAAGCTATGCTAAAAAATCACTCCTTTACGGTAATACGATATGATAATCTTATTTCTATGTGCAATAATTACGTTCACTTATTTTCTCGCATATTTGAAAAACAAGTTAATCACAGTGCTTCTATTCAAAATTGAGTAAAACAATGAAAGCAAAAGCCCCAAAGGTATCTAATCAAAAAAAAAAAAGTCCACAGTAAAGATTTTAGAAAAACGTTGAAAATGTTGTTCAATCACAATTACTGCTAACTTTAAACAAGTGTTTGCTTTCTGGGAAACCTATAGCTGAAATACTCTTAATGCGGATGCATTCCCCTTGGGTTCATTCATAATTAATTTAACCATTTCACTTTTATATCAATGTAATAAGCCCCATATATGATTGGCCAATAAACAGAATCAACACTAATTCAATGCCCGAAATCAAAATACTCACACTTAACGGTCAGTGAAGATAAACTACTCTTGACATTTGTAAAATAAGTGTTACGTGCAACACATCGATATTTTCCCGTATGTATAGTACGGTTAATATTAATCAATTTCAATTTTCTGTTATCTTCTAACACTTCAAAGTTTTCATTTCTAACAGTCACAGTTATGCCATCTTTTAACCAAGTTATATGGGGCTTTGGATTGCCAGCAAAATCACAATGAAAGATGTATTCCTTCATTCCCTCACGAACTTGTGGCCCTGGCACTGGTAAGTCTGTCGTTATAGTAATTCTCTTATCTCCAAGATCTAAATGTCAAAAAATCTTAAATTTAATGACAAAAAAACATGCAAGCTGCAAGGTACTAGTTTTGCAACAAATTTTTAAGTAGTGGTTGGGTTATTCGTATGTGCTTCATTTGACTGAACATTCAGTGTCTAGTACTTTAAATAAGAGTTAAAAGCCGTTTTCCACTAGGCAAATTCATATGCATTCAACGAGTGGAAAATCACCTTAGTAGTATCGATTAAGTAGAGTGTTAGTCAATGATTTTTCTGGACAAGGAGATAATAAATTTGAATATTGTTCCACTTATGGAAGATAATCATTCAAATATTTTATAAAACATATATTATGTCTTCTCAATAAAAAAGCTGGAAAACAAACAAAACGTCTTACCTGAAAGTTTATTTTCAGGATGTATCTGTAGCAGCTTTATGTGTATACATTGGTTTGCGTTCAAATGCATTATAATTTACTGTTAATTTAGATATTTAATGATGTTTAACTATGTCCTTTATTTATTTGTGACCACCTTCATGTTTAGTCAATTGAATACATGAAATAATAAAGAGTTCCCACCACATTACAATAACCGGTTAGTAAAGAACCAATAAATTGTAATGATATTGTAAACTTGTAACTGTTACAGTAAATGAAATCTTTTAAGCCTTCATTGAGGATACGACATAAGTACCCTCATTTCATTGAGGATACGACATAAGTACCCTCATTTCATTGAGGATACGACATAAGTACCCTCATTTCATTGAGGATACTACATAAGTACCCTCATTTCATTGAGTATACTACATAAGTACCCTCATTTCAAACTCAATCCTCAGCGTTAAAGAACAAATAATCATCGTGGAGCATTATGTGCTATTATTCCGAACGATCCCTAATAAACAATCAAAATTGGTTGCCTCTAATCATAAGAGAGTACCAAAAGAACTTTAGAACTAATAATTACCTTCTACAATTGTTGTTACAGGTTGGCTTACTTGTGAAGCTGCATCAGTTACTCTCAATTCTAGCTTGAGTGAAACAGAGTCTGGTAAGTTATTAAACTCAACTGTTGTCTGGTCTGTTGTCGCACTGTCAATTACAGTAAAAGGAGAGGTATTGTGCTTCACTTGTACAAAAAATGAAACAAAATCTTCTCGTTCCTTCTGCCATGTGACAACAAGCTTTGGTCCAGGTTGCCAAGTGTACTGTATTCCCTTCTTTATTTCGGGTTTCCCTAAAAACAGAAAAGAATTTGAATTGCCATTTTACAATACTGTTGTCCTTACATTTTTTGAATTAAAATACAATCTAAGAAGTTAGCAAGAGTATTTATGTTAACAACCCTTCCTTAACTAATGCTACTTACTGCCAAGGTAAAATACTATAGAATATGATTCCATATACCACCATATATAGACTGTGAATCGCCATATAAAAACAACAACAACAACAAACAACAAACAACAGCAAAACCAACAAGACTCCTCCAAACTTTATACAAACATACACATTTTTCAGAATATAAAATAAAAATACATGCGCTCTTAATAACAAAATAATTATCTATTGATGATATGCAAATTATATGCTGTAGCTTATGAAGTTTCTACATTTATTTCTGTATATATAAAGTGGATAAAACATACCATAAAAGTTGATTGTAGTAAGAGCTGTTTTGTATCGATCATTAAAACCAAATACTGGGTTATAGGCTTCACACCCAACACTCAAACCAACGTACTTTACTGCATCAATGAACCGAAGAGAAAAAAAAGTTTTTCCATCTTTTTCATAAGCATCTTCACGAATGATCTCTGGACCAAGCTTTATGAAAGTTTCTGTTGCATTTGACCATAAGACTTTTGCTTTTGGGTAGCTTTTAGGCGGGATACATAAGACACGTACATCACGGAAACCATCAATGTCATAAACAGGAACAAAGGTTTGGTTGAATTGAAATTTATTCTCAAAGTCTATAACAGAAATAGGTTAACCATTAACATCGTAAAAACTGTGTTTAAACTGCACATCCTGATTGCTCAATTCAAAGCATTGCAGTTGATTAGAGCTCTGGATTTTGGATCTCAAAAGCAAATTTACGGAGATGAGTATTGAGTTAACGATCTTGCAATGGATTGAAGAAACAATTGTATTGCAAGCTCGTTGATTCAATGCACTTGTGCGAAGTTTCCTTTTTGTTTCGCATAGTCAAACTAAGTGTCTTTAAATGTGTCAAAACAGTTGTCTTTGGAGCAAACTTTTGAGGTGGTTTCCCAAATGAAATACAATATGGCAGAGAAATTACTATTAAATCCATATTACCAAATATGAGAGAACACAGAAGTTGTTAATGCTATTTAACAATTGTAAGTTGTGGCAGTCAATATTCAATATCTTACAGTGAATATAAACTTTTCCTTTATTACTATCCACAGAACCATGTATATTTTGTGCGGAACAATGATAGTCTCCCGCGTAACTAGGCGTTACACCCACAAGAGTAAGGTTGCCTCCAGATATTGTGTATTCTCCAGAAGTAACAGTCAATAATACATTATCTTTATACCAAGTAATGGTGGCAGCAGGTGTGGCAGATACAACACAACGTAACACCAAATTATTTCCTTCTTTAACTTTTGATGTTGTAGGTGGACCGCTTAGTATAGATGGAGGCAGATTTTCAGCTAAAATGATAAAGGAGGGATAAAGAATTAGTTACATAAAAAAGTCATTATAACGTCAATAAACTCATAGAATGTCCAGACAGGGAAAAGATAACGTAGTGAAGTTTGAACTTATGCTACACTCCAATCCTGCTGGCTGTATAAACAGTGCCATAACCTACTCTGCTATAAAGCGCCATTTAGTTAGAGAATGTAAGTTTATTTATCCACTTGGTGATATGTATTACAGAAATTTGTCATTTCTCATGTGAAAATTACAGTTCTAATCTAAGCACAGGTTCAGGGTGGAATAACCGAGGAGCGTCCCCCCGTTTATTCGATACTGCAGAGTACTCTAGTGAATCTCATAATCAACACTTACGTATTGTATGCTCTAATGGTTGTGACCAAGCACTAATTTGATCTCCATTATCGGTACTTCTGATTTTAATTTCATATTTAACACCCACATTTAGCCCCAATAATGAATATGATCTGGTAAAATATTTAGTATCAGTATATGATCCTCTTGTTTTCACACTGATTTCTACAGTGTTTATTGTATTATAATAAGAAATTTCAAATCCTTTCACATCTTTACGATAATCAAAACCATGCTGACGGAGATTTTCTCCTGTGCGAGGTGGATCCCATTGTAAAACTAATTTTCCATGTGTTTGTGCTGTCACTTTCAATGTATTAATTGCTGGAGGTGGATCTGAAGAAAGATTTTATAAATTTATTTGGAAGCTTATACTAGTGATACAAGGTGTTTGTGTGTTTTTTTACAAACTCTGTCTATCTTCACTGCAATCTATATTTACATAAGACAGAGGCTCGGAGAATTAATTGTTCGATCAGTACATTTTAAACAAAAAACAAAACAAGACAACATAGTTTCCAACAATTTCAATTTATTTACGATGTATCGTCCGCCACGGCGGACATTTTCAAGTAGTTTGTTGTTGACAAATTACAGATATATATATAATATCATCATACATTATTTAATAAAATTTTTTAAATGTGTCCTGATATGTCTGTGATATCAAGTCCCAAATGGCATGAAAATTACGTTACATCAAAAACTTGTCTTCATATTTTGATATTGATAACTTATCAAATCATGTGTCAGAGACCTTTAACAGCTTTGCAAACGTGATATTTACAAAATTTGGAAGATTAGCAATGGTCAAAATAAGAGTAAATAATCACTGTGGAGGAGGACTTTGGAGCATAGCATCAGGCTTTGTAGTTTGGAACTATGCTCAAAAATGATCATATTTTGACCACCGACTGTCAAATTCTGTATGATCCTGTATATCTCCAGTTGTCAGAATATGAGCAAATAATCACTGTGGAGGAGGGAGTTTTGTAGCTATATCCAAAAATTACTCCTCTACAGCAATTATTTGCTCTTATTTTGACCACTAATCTCTATATAATACAGACTGTGCCACACAATAATACATAGTCAGTGTACTTAGTTATACTAGACATGTCTGCTAGACATCACCTGTGGAGGAGTGTTTTAATGAGTATATAGTTTTGAGTTTCAAAGCTAAAAACTATATTAAAAGATCAGATGACCGGAATTAATATTCAGGCTAGAAAATAAATAAATTTACCTGCTTGAATTAAAAAAAAACGAGCTTTTCGTGTCCCACCAAGATTCTTAGCTACAACAACATAACTATCTTCAATTGTTGTATCAAGGGTGGAGATATCCAAAGCATTGTATAATTTACGATTCGGGTCCAAGTAGTAAGTCACTTTGAACTGAGATAGTTTATATGTAATCAAAGTTTCTGCAACACCTTTTCTCCATGTAACTGTGCTAGCAGAACCTTTAGGAGCTCTCGCACTTATCCGTTTAAATTTTTGATTTGGATAATATATAGATGTTGATGGTTTACTTTGCCAGTTCTCTTCAATCCCTAAAATTCAAGCAATATTTAATTCCAATACAGTCTTTTATATGAATGTAAGGTACAAAACACAAAAAAAAATCATTTGCGAAATAAGTTGTAAAAAAGAAAATTACATTCAGGAGGACATGGTCCTTTTTTACACGAAGGCATTATTGGGCGATTCCACGTAAGAATTATGTCACTTCACACCACTATTTTAAACTGGAATCCCTAGGTAGGCACCTAGGAGCGCCGTGACCCTTTTAGTAATAATATTTAATATTCACAAAGAAACTGCAATACTACAAGCTCATTGACTCTTTCATAATTGTTTGAGACCGCATAACATTTCTTGGCTTCAAAGGATATCTTGATGTACTTACATTCAACAGTTATTTGTGCTTCTTTACTTGTTACTGTTCCAAGAGAATTGGTAGCTCTAACCTTATACTTAGCTTCTGAATTTGCATTACCATGAAGTGCAGATTTAATAATTAATGTACTACCACTATTGATGTAACGGTTATCAGATTCAGTAATTAATACACCATTACGAAACCATTCATATGTTGCTGGAGGATTTGCTTGAACAACACAGGTCACATTATAGGCAGCCCCTTCACCTATGTAATCACTTAAAGGAGGCCGGAGCATGACTGGAGCTATCGTACTGACAGTAGTAACCCTTAATTCTGTACTCCATTCACCGACTTGCTTTTGTTTATCAGTTGCACGCATTTTTACAGTGTATTCTTCACCTCTTTCTAAATCTTTTATTTCATACACCAAAGTCTGTACAACATATGATGGATTTTCAATCAATTTTAAATCTATCTCTGCACCTGTTGAAACTCGTTTTACTTTAATGTCATAAAATTCTATATCATTTCGTAGATAGTCCCAACGCATAATAAACCCACTCAGTCTAGTAGCATCAACACGCATATTTTTAGCTCCTTTTGGTGGTCCTAAAAATTAAATTTTGATAAAACATGTAGGTAGTAAATTCAGTGGGCACATAACATCAAAAGGGTACAATGATTTAGTTTGCACAAAATGCTGACATTTGAGCATGATTTAAAAAGCTCTTTGAGAAATATTTAAAAATTAAATTTAGAATCCTCAGTAAATTAGAATAAAATTCCAATTGGATGTTGACGGACCCGTTTTGCAAACTTTAAAATCGGCAGGCATATAAAGCTTAGGTAGAAAAAGTGGATAGATGGCTTTGTAACAAAATTTCAAACATTGCCAAAGATGAATTTGGTGATATAAAGAGTTTTTACTCCAAATATTACTGAAGTTTTAGAACATTATATTATATACACACATGTATGTCTTTTACACTTGGTCAGATGTGAAGAAATTAAGAAATGTACCCGTAACACACAAAAGAAGTTTAAAAGTTAAAAAATGCACACGTAACACACTAAAGAAGTTTGAAAATTAAATCTTGAAGTTTTCTTAAAAGGTTGAACTAACATGCAAAGAAAACTACAAGCCTGAATATAACTGCGAGTGAGTGTTTTTTTAAATATAGTGTTTAGTTTTTAAGCTGAACACTGTACTCAAAAACACTCATTCACAGGTGATGTCCGACAGTTATATATAGGTTTGAACCATGTCTCGGTATTTTCTTTTAATTGATTTATTTTCCCTAATCTGCATAACAATTAGTTTGGTGTGTAAACTAATTCAGAACATTTTTATTTTGTATTATAGATGTTAAGATGTTAAGAAGGTGTATAACATATATGTGCTTGCTAAAAAGCTGAATAACATATATGTGCTTGTTAAGAAGATGTATAAGATATATGTGCTTGTTAAGAAGATGTATAACATATATGTGCTTGTTAAGAAGATGTATAACATATATGTGCTTGTTAAGAAGATGCATAATATATATGTGCTTGTTAAGAAGATGTATAACATAAATGTGCTTCTTAAGAAGGTGTATAACATATATGTGCTTGTTAAGAAGATGTATACCATATATGCGCTTGTAAAGAAGGTGTATAACATATATGTGCTTGTTAAGAAGGTGCATAACATATATGTGCTTGTTAAGAAGTTGTATAACATAAATGCGCTTGTTTAGAAGGTGTATAACATATATGTGCTTGTTAAGAAGGTGTATACCATATATTTGCTTGTTAAGAAGGTTTAAAACATATATGTGCTTGTTAGGAAGATGTATAACATATATGTGCTCCTTAAGAAGATGTATAACATATACGTGCTTGTTAAGAAGGTGTATAACATATATGTGCTTGTTAAGAAGGTGTATAACATATCTGTCCTTGTTAAGAAGGTTTATAACATAAATGTGCTTGTTAAGAAGATGTATACCATATATGTGCTTGTTAAGAAGGTGTATAACATATCTGTCCTTGTTAAAAAGGTGTATAACATAAATGTGCTTGTTAAGAAGATTTATACCATATATGTGTTTGTTAAGAAGATGTATAACATATATCTGCTTGTTAAGAAGGTGCATAACATATATGTGCTTGTTAAGGAGATGTATACCATATATGTGGTTGTTAAGAAGGTGTATACCATATAGGCGCTTGTTAAAAAGGTGTATAACATATATGTGCTTGTTAAGAAGATGCATAACATATATGTGTTTGTTTAGAAGGTGTATAACATATATGTGGTTGTTAAGAAGATGTATAACATATATGTGCTTGTTAAGAAGGTGCATAACATATATGTGCTTGTTAAAAAGGTGTATAACATAAATGTGCTTGTTAAGAAGGTGCATAACATATATGTGCTTGTTAAGAAGGTGTATAACATTTATGTGCTTGTTGAGAAGGTGTATAACATATATGTGCTTGTTAAGAAGGTGCATAACACATATGTGGTTGTTAAGAAGGTGTATAACATATATGCGCTTGTTAAGAAGATGTATAACATATATGTGCTTGTTAAGAAGATGTATAACATATATGTGCTTGTTGAGAAGGTGTATAACATATATGTGCTTGTTAAGAAGGTGCGTTGAGTACTACATTTCTATGCAAAGATACATTAGTAAAAAAATGAGACTTTTGCATCTTTCACCTATTCCTATCAAAGCTGGTCACAGTTTTTACTTTATATGTGACTGTGACCATGACAAGGATATGCTGAATTTCTAGTCGTTCTTAAAATAATTTTTGACTTACGCTAAAAGGTTTGTTTTTTAGCATCAATGTCAGCATGATGTATGGATGAAATAACAACTAATGAACATTGAAAATTATATTGTTTTGTTGTCAGAACAACAAGATTCCATATCATATCAACACTGATTTGACTGAGAGGATCATGAACTGCAGTGGAGTAGAATACTTCCTTCTGTAGCGTTTGAAATAAAAGTAACTAATCACTGTGTTAGAGGGATCTTTTAGCATTGCTTCAGGCTGTCACTCCACTACAGTGATTATTTAATCCTATTACACATCAGTGCGAACAAAACATAGAATACCCAATATGCACTAAAGACGATAGAACAACATTTTCAACATTGTTTTAGCGTCTTTACTGCTGACTTTAAATAGGTTTTGTTTTCGCTTACTGCGTATATACTTCATTTCATC
>JAULBZ010000244.1:0-35671 GCA_032360805.1 Neoturris breviconis
GACTCGCACACATGTTAGACTCCTTGGTCCGTGTTTCAAGACGGGTCGTATGAAACCATATGACCGCCAACAACCTTTATAATAAATAACTGTATTTGTAATTGTCTCATAAAATCTCATTCTTCCCTCCTGCATTAGCATTCTCACTGAGTAATAACTTTCCTAGTTTTGCCAGGAAAATATTTGCTCATATAACATTACTCTTATTTTAGCTGAAATTAGTAGCGGCAACTGTGCAGTTTTTAATTTCCAAGGAAATGTTACTTTTTCTCCTGATAAAGGTAGTAGTTTTTGCATCAGACGACTAAACTCAGCTGGTGGGGAGTTTGTTCTTTCAAGTAATTGTGGTGGTTATCCATATACTGGCTTCTGTAAGTGGAAAAATTTGTTTTCACTTACTTATCGCAATGCAGGGTTAACTCTATTAGGCCTATGGTCATTTTTACTGGTGTAATTCTGGGAGGGTGTAGATTCCACCCCTCTTCTGTTATTTTTGATGAGGAAAAACCTAAAATTGAATTACAAAATTAACATCTTGGCACAAAGATTTTTCTGATGACATCATCGGTCTTGCAATGTTTGACATTTTTATCGATTTTTTATTAAAATATTGAAAAATTTAAAATATCCGATTACTCTAGTTCTTGAAAGGATTTTTAAAGTTTGTTTTCAGATTCTGTTAGCTAAGTTAATTCTTTATAACGTACTCTCTGCGTTTTTTGGATAAATAATATTTATTATGGAAAAAAGGCAACAAATGCATACTTCAAAAAAGTGAACAAAAATGACGTACCACCTGGTCAAAAGATGGATACCATGGCAACGCAAATGCAAATTGGGAATTTTCTTTTGCATTTTTAATTGACCAATAAGAAGTTAAAAATAGTCTGACATATTCGGATTAGGAAGAGGGGAGGGAGTAGATCTAACTCGCCAAACGTGGTTAAGCTACATCTAAATGCTACGATTAATCAGACAGATTTTGTCTACCATTTTGAATATTCAAATCTGCCTTGAAAAACTCTATGGAAAGAGTACAGATTTTTCTAACAACAAGTTGAAAGAGAGATACATTTAACTTTGTTCGGAATGAAATACCTTCTATTATTATGAATTCTTATTGCGGTACAAATTTTATGAAATTCAATCGAAAAGAAGGTAATTATCCCAAACAAAGCCCAAAGCTTGAAAAATCGGGAAATTCGGAATGGTCATGTGACAGAAATGTCCAAATAATTTTTATCGCAGTAAGTAGCAAGTTGACAAAGTTTGCAATTGATTGAATTTGGTTATGATCATGTTAGTGTTATCTATTTCCTATTTTAGTTTCTTGTGCAGATCCTCCTTGTGATGTTGGTAAGTTACTGCTTATTTTATAAAGCATATTAATTTAATAGTTTCTTTCGCCCTTCTTTGCTGAAGCTATTTCCAATTTTAAAAGCCACGATTAAATTCTTAATTCTTAATACGGATTTGTGCTAGATGCATTTCATGTACATAATATGACTGGTGCAAATATTTGTAAACATTTTTTCTATCTGTATCTGAAATCAATACATAATTTGTCCACTAAACAAGGATGGGCTATTGATATTGCTTAGTAGTGGCTAAGATCATGTTCCCAGCGTAGTACCATTTAAAATTTGGTAGTGTGGTATATATATATATATACATATATTTAAGATATAAATATCTGTCATGCTAACTCCAAAAATTAGTTGAAAAAACTTATAAATCACTTAGCATTGTCTTGGTGGAAAATACCAGTTTATATCATGATGTGAAATTGAATTATTTTATGTACATCTTATAGTTTAGCTGATGTATGACAGTACATGTATGGCGAGAAACATAAAAACATATGGATATGCTCATAGCATATCAGAATATTATTATAAAGCTCAACACAAAACAACTAACAAACACACACAATATAGTAAATAAAAATTATGTTGTATAAATAGTATAAAATGGTATAAAATGGTATAAGTAGTATAAAAACAAATATGATATGTACAATAACAAACAAGCATCTGTGCGCTCGAACTTGGGACTCTGGTAATAACCTTACAGATGTGTTACAAGGCCTCAAAACTCAGCCTTACACAGATGGTTGTTGTTATGATTTCGGACTAGCTAGAAATAGCCTGAAAAAGTACAAAATTAAAAAGAATCGTAAATAAAGTTTCTGATTTGAATAACTACTACTATATAAATATTGAAGATAGATAGATCTGTCAAACAGGGAAAGATGACGAAAAAATATGTACGAAGCAGAATATAAAAGCAACAAAATATTTTATTTTTTGGTTTGGGAAAACTTATGTGTAAATCACTTAGTAATATAAGAAGATGGGTAGGGACAAATTTCACCGTTGCGTTATATGTAGTGTATGTATATACACTATGTGTATGGAGAGAAACATTTTGAAGATCCATGTTCAAATATGCTCAGTATATCGGAATATCGTAGTACGCTAGAGTCACAAAGATTGTTTTAGAAAAAGAAGTATAAAATGGTATATAAAGTATAAAAATAATATAAAAATAGTATAAAAGTAGTATAAAAATAGAATATAAATAATGCTAAACATACACGTAAAACCTCAACAAAGAATCTCAAAAGTTTCATCGGTCACCTACTGGAACAAAGTATTTCGGGGATTAAAAAGTAATATACTTTCTTTTTCCAGCTCCCCTCACAACACTGATCAGATGTTGCTTCAGTCCATATAAACAAAGAAACACACAAGCAAAGAAAGAAGCACACAAACAAGTATACACATAAACACACAGAAACATTAAAACGAATGAAATCAACAGAAAAAACAAACACATTCGTTCACGTCACTAGCGTATTAGCTAAAGTAATATTAATGGCACTAATTTTATTTCTAGGTTGCATTTCACTAAATAGTGTAGCAAATAAGCGGCAAATGTATGTGTGGTGTTTTTTAAGACCAGATTTAACATATATTCCTGTAGCTTATATATACATATACACATAACATATAGGTTTACCGCATTCTTTATTTTTACTTTTATTTTATGACCATGACAATATAGGAACATTATAGCATTCTCATATAGTGTGAATCATGTCCGTGTGTTAGATTAACTTTCACTTGATACTTTCAACATCTCATTTAGTTGTTTTACTTGATCAAATCTACTAAGGTAGCCTTTACATAAACCCCTAAATGAGTTTCACCCTAAACGATCTTGCATTTGATTGGTTTCTTCGTACGAAGGGTGAAACGCATGGGGTCCATTTAAAGGCTGCCTAAGAAGGGTACTGAGCCAATGATCTTGTAATGGGTTGGTTTCTTTGTACCGAAAAAATAAATCTCTTGCAAGCTCATTGACGTAACACCCTTTTTCGCAGTTTTATTTTTTGTTGAATTTGGTCAAACTTAGTATCGTTTAATCAACCTACAAAGATGCTTACATGTTTAGGCTTGACTTCCATAAGACGAAAACATTGGCCGCGAAAGTCAAAAGAAGACATTACATTGGTAGAAATCGACGTCACACGACATGTGACATCAATTTTTACCAATGGAATGTCTTCTTTCGGCTTTTGCGGAAAATGTAGCGTCTAGTGTAAATCCACCTATAGACATTTAAAATGTTATACTGTCCATCGTGTTGATATATAATAGTTAAAAAGAACATCAAGTAAGAAGATGGAAATACAGTTAAAGCTGCTGGTATTGTTTTATTTAACATATACATACAATACAGCATTTTTACCATATGGAGTGAATTATGGTGATACAGCATTAGGTTATGGGGATGATAAAGCATTTTTGGTACATCCAAGTCAGCCTATTAGATTCTGGGACACTATGATGTCTAAGTTTTATGTAAGTTAACTGTCCTTACAATTTCCTTGGCAGGCATGTAATGTTAGATCAACGTTAAGACAACATCAAAACAATGAAAAAATGATGATGTGACATCATTTTAACGATGTTTCAACGTTGGTTCGACATTGTGTGTTCGCCGAGTAATTATTTCATCCAATGTTATTCTTTAGCAATTTGTAACCTAAGGAGACAAAATGCCTACTTTTAGGGAATATATGTGTATGTTGGAGACATGAGTGTGGTTGCATTCTTATACAATATTTCGAATTATTTTTAATTGTCAGAGAAATATAGGGTATGGTTTTTTGGTTCCAATTAAATAGGGATAATCAAGTTGTCTTTGCTAGGAAGTGATGATGTACAAGTCAGCATTTTAAAAGTTTCAGGGCAAGCCATCGCTTGCCCAGAAATTAGTTGCCCTAGACATGGCTCACTGATTTTGACCATCGCAGAAGTGTTCATCCTTTGTTTAGACCTGTTTGGACCGAATGTGTACTTTTGTGATGTCACATAAAATGCAAGCACATTTTGACGTTTTTTCGTTGAATAGTATATCAAGATTGCTCATATTTTAAGGAAACACTGGAAGTTGGAATTACACATTTTTCTTGCAATTTATATGCAATAACATATATGATAATAAATTACATCATAGCTTTTATGACAAATATGTTTTCCTTTTCAAATTGTCCGACTACCGTGCCATTCTAGTAATATATCTAGCAAAATATTCTACTCTTCAATAACAACCGATATATTACGCATTGGCAGATGACGCACTGATCTTTTGCTAAGAGCTCAACGACACTTGTTTTTATTTACCTCGACACTTTGTTGAATTATTACTATTAAAAATATATATTGAGTATTTCGTTTGTTTTGTTTTTAGCCCAAAGTTTAGATGGGCTATTGCTATCACCTTGCGGCGTCCCGCTTTTCTTGATATACCATATTCCCCGAAGTGCTAGTACATTGAAGTTCGGTACCAGCATTCGTGACGATATTCTGAAAGGACATTCTAGGCAATATTATGAGACCGCTGGCCAATATTTTTTAATTTCATCAACTCAGGACATAGCATCTGCGAAAAGGGGATTTAGTGAAATAAATTCTTGTCTTGTTTGGCAGTCCTGTTTCTAACTGTAGTATCCTGGAAGTCAAGTGATTGAGATAGTGTTGTGTGTGTGTTTTCTTTCTGTCGTAGATGACGATTGATATCTACACCAGCGCATAGTATCACCTTTGCTGTTTTACCTGTGTCTATAATGTTTCTAAAATCCTCCTTGTAAATTATAAATAATATAAAACATTTTAATTAAATCTTATGCGCCTGGGTATTGAAATGATTATCAACTCTCACTTCAATGACATTTTATTTTGCATATTCCGCCACCATTTCATTTTTATTTCATGTTTTATTATGTTACCTAAATAGGTAGTCCAATTGGGGGCCAAATTGAGGTACGCAACCTGTTACCTCCCATCTTTTTATTTGGTGTACAAAATAACAAATTATTTCCTTCATGTTTTACTTTGAAACATAGCAAAGATAGCTAGCAAGACCCCTTACTACTCCTTTTTATAGTCATCTGACTCATACATCTCTACCATTACCAGAATTAGCGATAGAGCGAAACGTTTCAATAAGAACATTACCAGCACACTGCACTGACTTGTTGCTTTAGCCTACTGAAATCTGCGTTTGCGAATTTAACCCAACTGCAAATTTAGTCTTCATTCCGCTGATTAAATTCAGTGATAATATTGAAGGACTTTGTAATATTAATGCATATGAAAACGAAGAAGAGAAGGAAGAGGTGCATTTGATGCGTTTAAAAGAGCACTCTCTCGCTATGGCCCGCGTTTGTTTCCATTCAATTTTTAAAAAGCAAAACCGATAAATTAGTTACAGATTTTATTTAACATGGTTGCAATATAAAGCAGACCGAATATATACTAAAGAAACGTGCAAATAATGAAAACAAAAATAAATTTTTAGTTTTTGTTACAGTTTATTAACCATGCAGTATTATGAACAAAAATAAAAACTTCGTAAAAAGCTAAGTTTGACATAATGGAGGTCAGAGAAATCTTTAGGCCTCCATATCGAGTTGATTTATTATCCCCTCGTCTTTTCTGTGACGATACTGACTTTAAATAAAAATATGAATGGAATAAACAACGTGTCTAGCATTGCCAGCTGTAACAGCTGTGAAGTATATATTGCCATGCATGACAATACAGTCTGGATACGGAGCTATATGAAATCCATATCCGTCTTTCACGTTGTGCATCACATATATTTAATTCACATAAAATGTTAGCTAAGGTCCAGAATATGGAGACAGCGATGAGCTTGTGCATGTGATATATATAAAGTAAAGATTTTTTCTTTAAAAGATAATTCCCGGTTTTGTGTCGTGGAATGCATGATCAGGTACAGTAAAAAAAGTCAGAGTCATCACTGTCTTTTGATGTGTGCACATGGGCTTACTGTAGATGGGTGCAAAAATACATTAGTGTGGGGGTGGGCTTGATGCCCTATCTATCTGCAGCAGATATAAAGGGAATAACTAATTAAAAGCTGAGGGTTGTAAAACTTACACGTTCCAGGTTGTGCAAGGTATAAAATGTATACACAAAGGAGTACTGCAAATATGTGAGCCATTTTATGGAATACAGAGTAACTTGGTAGTCCAATCTCCTCGTAAGTCTGCTGCGGCTGGAACTCTGATAAAGGTATGTTCTGCAACTCCTTTCCTTTCATCAGTCCATTTTATTGTTGACATTGTTTCCCGCTTATAAAACCCGCAGCAGTATTATTCATATTATATAAAGTAAGGACCACTGGCGAATTTATCAAAACCAAGCTATTTTTCCATTGTGGTATTTACTTTTTCCGGCCTGTAATTTTGCTTTCTTGCGATTTTAGTTGGCTATCATGGCATAATCTCAATTTAGTTTTGAAACCCTTCTAAATGATGTTCCAGTATAGATGTCGTACTTATTGAAAGCTACACCAGCAAAATATTCGATGCCGCATGACCTAGCGTGACGAAGTAAAAAAGTGTAGGAAGTGAAAAAAGACCCGGATAAAAACAAATCGATTTAAATTTTACCGGGAAAATTGTCAGTGCTTGACATACATTCATACACATATTTTAAAGTGGTTTTTTCTCTCTCCAAGCGAGTTTATGTCATTTGTCCTTGCTTTGTTTGATTAAAGCAACATAATATCTTATGCTGTAGCTCTAGCTACACGGTGTACAGCTACCTGTTCTTATTTTGTAGTGAAATTTTCAATATGAAAAACAAACAGACGCGTGCTGTCGCAGGTGTGGTAGCTAAGTGGCTAGCTAGTTATAAAAAATACCTCCGATAACAAAATTTTCTTTCACTCTGTCACAGTCTGACAGTCTTTTAAAGGAAATCCACAATTCTTTCAAGCAACATCGTTTTATTTCGTTATGACACAGATAAAACACACATCTTTAAGATAGAGGTATATAGCTAGCTAGCTACACTTTTATTGTACGATTGTTGTAAGCCATGGAATCTTTCAGAGCCACCCAAAATCACTCAGAGCCACCCAAACTCAACCAAAGCCAAACGTTATAAAACCATTGATTTTCAGCAAAAAAAAACATAAAATACTTTTTGAAATTGCTCTGTCAAGAAACTTTAGTACGAGGTACAAATTTCAATTTCAAATGCTGGGGATAATATGCGTAAATCTATGATAATATCTCCTTCCCCCCTCTCTATTCCCCCCCCAAAAAGAAGAAAATATTCAAATATTTCTGTATATATATATATATATATAATCCATTTGTCATGTACTTAGATTTAGCAGCTTAATATTTTTATACAGCAGGGGAGTATATATATGCGTCATCAAATAAAAATAAAAATTTACTTACTTACTTTATTTACTTTATCCAGCTTTTGTGATATCTTCTCACGCATCCAACTTCAAAAGTCCAATGCCCGTCCATGTCAATGATGCTGTTGGATGATGACTCTGTATCCAACATAATTTGGAGCAATTTGTTAAATCACGGATATGCTTTGGTATAGAGTTAAAAAGACGAGGTCCTGTCACGGCCAGTGATGAGCATCTCACATGTTGAAATAGGCCTTTTACAATGGTTGGCATAACACATTTTCTTCCTAATTGTACATCGTAGTAACTTTTGATACCACCAGTCTCAATACCGTTTTCCATATGACTGAAGTTTGGAATTAAATCTTCTAAAATCTTCCAAATGTAAATGATAATGTACCTCTCTCTTCTTGTTTCTAGAAAGAAGACTTTAAATTTTAATAATTGATCCCAGTAGGATAACGAATATGCTCCAGAGATTTCTCTGAATCATCTCTAATTTCTGTTGTTCACCCCTTTTAAGAGGATTCCATAATTGAGAGCAGTAATCAAAATACTTATTATGCTTTTTCTCAAGTCCCTAGGTAAACTTCCCTGATTCCCGAGTATAAAATCCCACCATTAAAGGCTTGGAACTGAGCTCAGAACTCTCTCTGCACGCAATCGAGAATATATCTCAAAATCGGAGGAATATTAGACCACTACGAAGCTCTCCGATTATATGATATTGTTGCAATTTTCTGAAAACAATGTATCATCTAAGGAATATCAGCCCACAATATAGATCTGGGATATGGTCTGGGCTATGTATGCGAGTGGCAAGTTTGTGTATACTGCACTGAAAACTAGGAGGGGTTGTATATGCTTTGTTTTTTGTTTTGTATACCGTAATGCATTGATTAAACGCCTGTGCTCTTATTTAATTTTAGAACCTCAAAGGAGAGGCTTTTATTCGGGGGTGGGGCTTATTTATTTGACAAAATGATACTACTTTACTATATATACAATATGCTCGTATTATACTATTATACTGTAATCAATATCTACATCTGAATTTTCATCTAACGGCAAAAACTATATATGGATCGATTAAGTCGATTATATATTTAATTTTCAAGTTTCTAGAAGATGACATTTTTGCTAAAAAAGGGGGGGCACTTTTGAGGTGGGGGCACTTATTGAAATTCATAATTTGAAAGTAAATAGATATTTTTTTGAATCACTGTGATTTTATGATGAGTATATTTGACCCTTTGATTGATTGATTGATTGAATTTCTCATAATGCTAGTAAGACTGAGTATATACATTGTTTTAAATATGCGTGGAAATCTCTTAATTATGATTTTAGGTTTTTTATCAATGGTAAAAGGCTTATACCTAGTGATTGTATTAAATATATTCAGATTGATGCTGTAAATCTCAGATCAATAATACTGTGGCCAAGCTCGAGAGGGCAAATGGAACTTTAGCTAAACTTTCATTTTGTGCCTCAAAAGGTTCTTATCCTAGTCTAATTTGCCATTTTTTATTCCCGCTCGCAATATTGTAATCAAATTTGGGGGCAGCCAAACAGTCTTGTCATTAATCGTATTGCTGTTTTGCAAAAAGACTCATGTCCTTTAAATCTCGAAGGACATCATCCAGTAACCTGTATGGCAATCTAAAGCTCCTCAAATTTTCTGATATTGTCCATTGTCAGAATATTCTGTTTTTGTACAAACTATTTCATGATAAAATGCCTGCTTCTGTGCATAATACATTTGCAGTCGACTTCACCCATGTTTGAGGCAGAAAAAGTTAGTTTGTTCAATCGCCCTATGGTCAATACTATTTGTTTTAGTAAAAATTATATTATTCAATGCCATTAATTCCTGGAATGAGATACAGTCATCAACGACTAGAAAATTTGTCTATATAGACTTCTCAGATCTTAAAAGTAATCTGAAGAAGTATTTTGTTTCCTTTTCTTAATTCTCTTTGAATTGACAGATTTGCTCAAGTTTATCTGTTGACTCCCTATGTTTGCGTCGTCTTGTGCGTCATGTGTCGTTTATTGTATTCGTTCAAGGGTGGCCATACCCTCGCATTAGCTACAGATGCTATTAGGTATGGTCTCCCTTCAATAGTAGCATTTAAACTTTATTTATTTTTCCTTAGCCAAATACATTATTTTTTGTAACTACTACTATTGATAAATAAAATATATTATCTTATCTATCTTATGAACACTATACTCAGAAAACACTCCTCCACTGGTGATGTCTGGCAGTTATATTCAGGCTTGCATGTCAGCTATAATTTACAATGCAAAGAGCAACTATACCAGATTTTTTAATGCGTTTTCACAGGGGGACGCTAATATAAATTCAGAGGCCTGGAATATTTGCATTACAAATTGAGATCTTGATTTTCGTTCTTATTTCTTCTAAAAACAAGAAAATGTATGCTCTAAAAGTATTCTTTTCAAGCCCAACTGCAACAAATATATCATAAAAATCTATTCTGCAAAATTTCTCCCAATGCAGTAGTTCTACTCAAAGTCACTATATTTATGATACTTAAAAGTATGAAATTTATCAGGTCGAATGAATGGACTACCAAAATATGTTGTTATGTATATACTATTTATAATGTTTAGAATAAAACCAATGGGGCGGAATTATTGGTGCGAGTTTTGTAACAGAGGTTTTGCTGATATTTTATCCATAAGAAAGAAACATGTATCTTCTATTCAACATCAGCGAAACAGAAAAATGCATTATGATTCATTTAAAGATGCTGCTACATTACTTCAAGAAGAATCTCTAAAGAATCCATGTAAAAGGTTTTTCCAAACAGGACATTGTGATTTTGGAGATCATTGTAAATTTTCACATAAAAATCTGACAGAGTTAAAACAAAAAGCTCAACAAACTGTAAAAAAAGATATAGATATAGATCAAGTAAATAATTGGATGGAAAAATGGAAGAAGAAGAAAAATACTATATCGAAAGATGATCAAAAGTATGTATTGCCACCTGGTTTCCCACCTCCTAATCAATTGCCACCATCTCTTCAACCACCGATTAATGGCTTGAAACTGGATGGTGTTGAATGGGGATGATATATTATGTGGGCTATTTTAAAAGTTTATATATAGTATATGCATTGTTTCAAATAAGAGTAAATAATCACTGTGGAGGAGAAATTTTCTAGCATATTGATTATTTGCTCTTATTTCGACATTGAGATGCAGTAGTGTCATGCTTAACTATTAGTGATCTGTGATTTTTAAAAATATCAACTCTAAAAATTATTGGAAGGGAAAGAAAGTACATTTGCCAATATAAAAATTCTGTCCTGTGGAGGAGTGTATTTGAACATAATTGTTAACCAGTTGGCACTCATCCACAGGTGATTGCCGTAGTAACTTTTGAGGGCTGAAAACTATAGGTTTCTCTCATATTTTAATTTTGAGATTATTCTTTATTTTAGGAGCCATCTCCAAAATTTGTTTCAATAAGCAGATATTTTAGCAGCTTTAAAGTAGTCAAAATCAATAAATTTGAGAAAAATTAATCTACAATGAAGAGTGTTAAGTCAATGAGCTTGCAATTGATTGGTTTCTTCGGACGAAGAAACCAATCAATTGCAAGATCATGGATTCAGCACACTTCCCTCGAATGATTTTTGGAGATGGTCCCTTGCAATTATTTGTTCTTATTGCGAGAGAGCACTGCACCATCTGAAATTTGGTATCTATCGGAAATTTGGTATCTATCGGAAATACTTTATTACATAAATATGCATTGTGCTGCTATGTTTGAAATTAACACGGCAGTGTTCAAAATAATAGTAAATAACCACTGTGGAGGAGGAATTTTTGAGCATTGCTTCAGACAATACTCAAAAATTACTCTTCCACATTGATTATATGCTCTTATTTTGAACACTGCATGGTTATAATTAATGCCACTCTGAGAAAAAACACATTTTGGCTGACACTAATTAACATGAATACAAGAAACTTTTCCCTAAGTTTATAAAACTAACAACATGACCTATGTTGATCGAAGCTGGTAGAACTATTAACATTGGGAGAAAATTGCATGAAATTAATATTAATATCATAATATATCATGCTTTGTACAAATAATATTCCCCATGCACCCCTGATAGTTAGTCAGGCCTCAGAGTTAAACGAACCACAAAGCTTTGGAAAAAAAGCTTATTTCTTTTAGTTAACACAAATTTCAACCAGGTCATTGAAAAAACACCTTCATTACATCTAATTTGCGTTAATTAATGGCCACGTTAATTTCATATAAAAAAGTATTAGTTTTTTCACAGTTCCAAATGATTTAGAATCCTCATATTCTAGTGGAGGAGTGTTTTTCGAGTGTAGCTGAAAACTATACTCCAAAAACACCCCTCCACAGGTGTTGTTATTTTGAGGCTTGCTATTTTTTCCAAGCAAAGCTTATAATAACTGCCAATCATCACTATGGAGGAGAGATTTTCCAGAACATTTTCAACCAATTGGAATGAAAATGTTCTGAAAAATCTCTCCTCCACAGTAATGACTGGAAGTTATTTTAAGCCATGAAACTAATGTTCAAATGTTTAGCAACTAATGTTTTTATATTTTAGTAAGAAAGATCCAGAATTGCTATCAAAAACAGTAGGAAGTCTATCCTACATGCTTGGTGATGAAAACATTAATGTTACAAAAAGAGTGATGCTTGCATGTAACTCTCTGTATAAAATTGCCCTTCAGGTAAATCTGGCCATGTTAATTTTAGGGAACGAAGTTTCGTAACAAATGCAACTGGTTAGCTGGATGAAAAGAAACCAAATTTTGACTATAAATTATTCAACAAAAATAAAATTGTGTTGAAATTGTTAACTCAGAAAGCCTTAATATAATTGTCGAACGTCACCTGTGGAGGAGTGTTTTTGAGTATAATTTTCTGCTTTGAAGCTGAAATATATACTTAAAAACACTCTTTTACATGTGATGTCTGGCATTTTTGTCTGTAACTTTTATTTTGATGTACTTTGTTATGTTCGAATAACTGCTGATTTTGTAGGTATAAAGATAGCAGAAGGTTTATTTCCACTAGGCAAAAAAATTGCTGCAAAAGCCAAATGAAAACATTTCATTGATAGAAATGACCCAACATGACGTGTGACGTCAATTTCTACAAATGGAATGCGTTATTTTTGTTTTCACAGCGAATTTTTTGCCTAGTGGAAAGGAGCTATGCTCCAAAATTCCTCTTCCACAGTGATTATTTGCATTTTATTTTGACTACTGTTATCTTTTATAAAACTGAAACTGCAAGAAGTGAATGAAAGGATTGGATTCCTAACTACAGTAAAACTAATTGATATTAAATTTCAATTTGAAATAGAGTTACTATGTTACCTTTTCTAGCTTGTTTGTAAAGTTCGAACAATTAAAGAAGATCTGCGTGACATGTGGGAGGTATACTATTCATTTTGTCTTTACAGATTTTTTATCAGAAATTTTGCGTCTGTTAAAGGAGAACTAACGACACTATGGAAAGTTGCTCTTAATTTGTTCATAATTATCTGAAATATCACTCTGTGAAATTGTTGATTGCAATATTACTTGGTTTGGCTGAAAATCGACATAGAAGATTATTCCGTCTCACCATTTGAGTAAACTTCTTATGAGTAATCCTGTTCGTTATCAATTTTTTTCTGACGTCATTTCGTGAAGCAAAATATATAAACATATAGGCAATCACGCATGTTTATGCTCTGAGGTCATGTAATTGTATGGGTATAATAATTCATGCCTAAGTTTCGCTTGCTTAAATGTAAACCAGGACTTATCCTATTATTCTATCCACTTGTTCTAAATTACTCATGCGTAAATTTTATGATTTCCTACTCAAACTTGTAGACATGAGAGTATAAGCATGGTGCAGGAGAAAAAGTTTTTATAAGAGAAAAATGGTGAAAATATAAACAGTGTATATAAGAGAAAGAATGATTTAGTTATTGGACATTGTATGGAATTCTCCGATGCAAGATGTATGCTGTCTCAAGTACAGTTTTGTTAAGACACAACATTTGCTTCATGTTGTGTTAGATCTTGGAAGTTTTTTCAGCTCAGATTCTGTGTATTCTGATTTGGTAGTGTCGACTGGTGTTGACGGTTCAAAGGTATCGTTAGAACATAGTCACAAGAAAACTATGTTAGAATCACTTGAACAATAAAAGTCATCAACACTAATTTACTTTGATAGACTCACTGCTTTTACCGGACATGTTTGAATTATAAACAGCTTGCGAAATGGCGTCACAAGAATATATTGTAAACATTTGTCCTTAAGAAACCGTGGTGCGTAATAGCGATAAACGTGGACAAGAACAGTGGAATTAAAGCCCCCTTTTAAGGCTATATTATTAAAAATATGGAAATATTATTTTATTCCGTGTTTGTTTGACTACAATGGAATGTTTTTATCTGCAAAACAGTGTATGTAATTTCTTGTCGTTAGTTCTTCTTTAAGTTAAGTGTACAAAAAAATTACATAGATATAACCAGTGAACAAAGACTTATTCAATGTCTGCAGTAAAGATGCTAGAACAACGTTTTCGACGTTGTTTTAGCATCTTTACTGTGTACTTTGTGTACAAGCTTTTGCCTGCCCACTGAAAGTCAGATGAAAAGTCTGATTACCTATCAGATAGCCCTTCAATTTTCTGATAGTTTCTCTTATGTACATTGTGTAGTGATTGAAAGAAGAGAAAGTTATTGCTGTTGAGGAAAGTTTTTTGAGCATTGCTTTAGGCTTTGTAGCCGGAAGCAAAGCTAAAAAATCACTCCTTTACAATGATTATTTTCTTTTATATTGACCACTGTTGTATATTTATAAAGGATTCGATGCAGGGGTTGAAATAATTGCTAGGCATTACTGCGAAGCCAATTGGTTGAAAATATTCCGAAAAATCTCTCTCCTCCACATTGATGACCATCAGTTAATTTAACTCGTGCTAATAATACCTCACGTGGATAAAATTCCATGTGGATTTGCTGAGTATTTTGAATACTTTTGTTGTTATAGAACATGACAGAATTAAAAAGAAATATATGTGGTATGATTGAATCTGATAATGATGGGTAGGTTATCAAGTCTAATAGTTGGACATCATCTGTGGAGAAGTGTTCTTTGGACTTAAAAAACACTCCTCCATAGGTGATGTCCAACTGTTATCTCGAGACTTGGGTTATCAGTCAGCAGTGCTCAAAATAAAAACAGATAATCACAATGGTGGGGGGAGTGTTTTTGAGCATAGATTCAGACTTAGTTGCTATGACCATAATCATAAATTTTGAGACAATTTATACATTTTGACAGTTCCCTAGAGATATATCTTGTTGATTTATCGAGTATTCTTACCAGCTCAGGAACATTTTATTTTTCAACTTCACATAAAATTGTAAGGAAAGTGGATAATTATATGTAATTTTACATCAATTTATCATACACACCAAAAAAATGAATAATTCATTTGGAATTCCTGCTTTGCAAAGTGTTTTAGGTCACATGTTCTCAAGGTGTTTTAACTTAGTCAAGTGGCACGTCAGTATCATGAAACCTTTTTTTAGCATAGCTTCAGGTTTTGTAGCCTGAAGCTATGCTCAAAAATCCCACCTCCACAGGGATTATTTACTCTTATTTTGGCCACTGACTTGCTGTATGACCAATAAAATAAGTTTTGTTACTAATTTACATTCTAGCATTCACATTCACGCAAATACACATGATTCTTACTAATTCATTTTCTAGCATTTTTATTTTCTAGTGTTCGTACTCATGCAATAAAGTTCATGGAGATGTTGATTCTTGTCCATTCTCTACGACCACAATCTGAAGAAAATAGGAAAGGAGATATTTCTTTAGATATAGTAAGATATGCTTATATGGGTTCAGATCTCTAAATCAATACTGTTATAGATACTGTATAAGATTGGAAATGACTGTCAAACCCCAATTGTGGAAGAGTGTTTTTTTTTAGGAACCATCTCTAAAATTCATTTCAAAAGCAGATATTTTAGTAGCTTTATTAAAAAAGCAAAAATCAATAAATTTGAGAAAAATAATCTATGATGGAGTGTTAAGTCAGCAAGCCTGCAATTGATTGGTTCCTTTAATACGAAGAAACCAATCAAATGCAAGAACGTTGATTTAGCACTCCTTTCTTACTAACAAATTTTGTAGATGGTTTGTTAGTACTCCTCCACATGTGATGTTTGACAGTTATTTTCAGACTTGTTATATACAGTTAAATAGTCAGTGAAGGAAGGATTTTTGAGCGTAGATTCAGTAATTATTTTTTCTTATTTCAACCACTAGTGGGTATTCATTAAAGCTTGGTTTCCACTGGGTCATAAGCAAGAGATTCTCACCTCATGAGAATGCTCTTGTTGTCGCCCTTCCTTAATCACGCATTTGAAAAGAACAAAGAAAATTTATAATCCATTAACTAGAACCTTCCTGCTAAACACTTTAAGCACAGACAACAAACAATTTTCAAACAGACTACAAGCCTTAAAATAACGGTCTTTGCAGCTGAAAGCAGTACTAAAAAAATACACACTCCTCTTTACTGCGTACATCGAAACATTTCTTGGCGACTGCGTCATCGTCTAGTAAAATATTTGTTTTAATCTTAGCATGTACTATTACATGCCTCAAAATAACGGTCGGACATCATCTGCGAAGGAATGTTTTTTTAATAAAAACATTCCTCCAAAGGTGATATACAACCGTTAGTATTGAGACTTGCTCTTCTTGTAAACTCATACTGTTTATATATATATAAATGGTTTAAAGGGGTGGGTCAATTATAAAATTGAAATATTGCTATGCTCTCAACACACACACAAAAAGGTTTTTTTTTGCAGAAGTTTTGGAATTAAGTTGGACTATAAGTGTGCTAAATTTCATGGTCTAATATTTTGTTGATCACAAGAAGACATGGGAGGTCGTACTGCCTCCCATGTCTACAAAGGTCGAAAAAGTCTAATGTTTAATAGGGTTAAAGTGGCATTATTTGAAGGAGCAATTAAATAATGTGTCTTATCTTTGTTCAAAGGTACCTGCAAATCATCCTTTAGTAAAATATGAAGATCTTGTTGATGAGGGAATGACCACATTGGAGGCTTTACTGGCGCTCTGCGCATCTTCAAGTATTTCCAGTGTTAACTTAATGGCAGTCTTAAGTTCATTGGCAAGCATTGGAAAACAAAGACCGATGTTTATTTCAACTGTTGTACAATCTTTTGAGTCTTTACATGGTAAGAAATTTAGTAACATTAAAGGTATAAACACTGTGGAGGAGGGATGTTTTAGCATAGCTTCATACTCTATAGCCTGAAGCTATTCTCAAAAGTCTCTCCTCTATAGTGTTTATTTTAACTACTAAAAAGTGCACTTTCCTGCATTTGCTTATATCTAATTTAAGATGGAACAAGCTTACTAGCAAGCCTGAATATAACGGATGAACATCACCTGTGGATGAGTGTTTTTTTAGTATAGTTTTCTGCTTTAAAGATGAAAACTACTCTAAACTACTCTAAAACACTTCTCTACAAGGTGATGTCCGACAGTCATATTCAGGTTGAATAGACAAAACATGCCAAACATTAGCATCCTGGGGCAATTATTAAAATAGACAGTTTTAGCAAAGGCGCTTAATTGATGAAGAAAATAAATCAAAGGAAAGCGAATATATTTTAATATAATTTATACTGTATTTCTCCTTTTTATTTTTATTTCTTTATTTATTTTTGCTTTTTTTAACTTTACTATATTTAAAACATATTGCCTTTTTTAAAAATCAAAGTGAAGGGCTTTTATTCTAGGGGGTGCATATTTAGAGTAGGTCTTCTTAGGAGGACCGCTTAAGGCGGGAGGGGGATTATTAGAGGGGATTGGGTTGGTCCGCTGAATTTACTATGAAATATGGTGTTCTTGCAGAGGTTAAAACAGACATGCCACTCTTCCGGCCTGGGCCGGAATTCCGGCCGGAGAGAGTTGAGACCGTGATACGTTCCGGCTCGAACTTTCACTTTACAATGTATGATTTTTTCTTCATGTTTACATCCATATACAGTGTCCTAACAAAACGGATAAAAGCGAACATCCAAATACTAATCTAATCCTGTTGTACTTTGAAGAACCAGAGCGAATGGTTTAAAAGAAAAAAATGTGTGTGGAGATTATATTTTAAATTGTTAATTTCAGCTAATCTTCCGCAGATATTGTCTAAATCACAAGTCAGTAGTGTTCGTAAAAATTTAAAGGTATGTTGTTTCATTTGTTTGAAATGGCACAGAATGTTGTGGGAGCATCCTCTTGCGAAGGTTACGGATACTGTTTTGATTGGATAAGGGACAAAATTTCGCTCCAAAACCAACGTTTTTGTTAAGGTTATATCAACTAAATTTAGCAAAATTCAACGGAAATGAAACTGTGCAAAAGTGTGTTAGCTCAATGAGCTTGCAGTGGATTGGTTTCTTTGGTATGAAGAAACCAATCCATTGCAAGATCATTGATTCAGTACTCTCCTCTGTAGATTTTATTTTTGAGATGGTCCCTAGCTACTGTGTAATCATGAAATTATGTTGTGTTGATGTTGCAAAAACAAGAAATAGTGCAAATTTTTAAAGGATTTGAATTGAAAATGATTGCAAGGAAATAAGTATTTTAAAAGTTTATTCCATGGAGAGTATTAAAAATCAATGTTCTTTTTCCCTAGAAATCATCAAGTAAGAAAAAATATTGAAACTTTAATACTTAAAATACAGAAAAGTGCTGATAATATGAACATATAATCACTATAGAAAATTTGAGCATTACTTCTGACTGAAATTCAAAATAATATGCTCCTTCACAGGGATTATTTGCTCATATTTCTAGCACTGATAGAAATTTATAAAGCTCTTACACAGGTGCTTGGAATATTTCTTGCTTTTTATTTGTTGTTCAAAATAAAAGTGAATAATCACTGCAGAGGAGTGATTTTTGGGCATAGTTTAAGGCTAGAAAGCCTCTATGCTCTAAAATCCATCCACAGTGATTATTTACTCATATTTTAACACTGGAGTGTCAATGGACTCACATTTGATTGGTTTCTTTGTTGTATATAAACCAATCAATAGCGAGCTGATTTACAGTGTTTGAAGTATGAACAAAAAAATCACTCCTCCACAGTGAATGTTCGCTCTTATTACAAACATTGGTGTACTCTGTATTCTTTTGTTTTAGCTGCAATTATTTACACTGATCAGGTTACCTTCTGCAGGTATAATTGTTATAATTACATCTCATAAACAACCTACTGTAGATGTTTAAAATCAATTTCTGCTGTACTCAGTAGCTAAAAACTTGTTCAAAGTCTGCAGTAAAGATGCTAGAACAACGTCGAATGACGTTGTTCTAGTGTCTTTACTGCAGACTTTGAACAAGTTTTTGCCCACTGGGTAGTTACTAAACCCTGGACTCCCTGTTGGTATTCACAATATTATAAATACTGTATTATATATGACTTCAATGTGGACTTTAAGCTGTAGCTCTGAACTGTGAACTAGTCTTTACTAGATTCCCTATCACCATTGAAGACATTATTGTCTCCAATCTAGACTTCAAGCTGATAGATGGAATTTTTAGGGTTTGAAATAAGAGCAAATAATCACTCTGGGAGAGAGATTCTTGAGCATTGCTTCAGGCTATAAAGTCTAATAAATGCTCAAAAAATGTTTGTTTGATGTTGTTCTAATGTCTTTACTGCTGACTTTGAACAAGTTTTTGCCTATTGCAGGCCATTTTTTGGATAAAATGAGACCAGTGCTATAAGTCACACACGTGAGTATAAGCTACAGGTGTGGTGGTGTGCAGTCATCGCTCTGTTAATAAAAAATGGCGAGTACAATGGATTTCATCTACAATCACAAATTGAAACAGGTCCAACTGGTAATGTGAGCCTAGTATGTCTGATGGAGGCTTTCTTAATATAAAGTAATTCCAGAAATTGCAAAAATAATTCAAACTTTTTACAAGAGCTATGAATAGCACCCATATGGAAATTTGCTTGTGTGTGGGCAGGTGCCAGAGTGATTACTCTCATCTCAAGGAATGGACTGCTACTGGGAATCAAGAAAATTGCTGTGCAAATAATACCTGTATGTTGCATTGCAACTAGTTTCTACTTTGAGCAGCCAGCGCCTCGTCAAGTATTTGTGAATAGGTCTATCTGTCTGTCATAATTTCAAGTGTGGATTTTTGCTTGCAGATTATAAGAGCACATAATCACTGTAAATGGGTAATATTAGCCTGAAACTATGCTCCTAGTAACTATTTTTATTTAAAGTAATTGGATAGGAAGTTGCAACAGTTTTAGCTTATAGCACATGTTAGTACGTCACTTCTGCAGTCAGTAGAATTGGCTTCAACACGAGTTCTCACTTTTGCTTTATATTTAGAACCATTTCTAACTCAAATTGGAACATTACTTACAGATCTTGGTGCTACTGGAGCAGAGGTAGAAATATTAATTACTAACGAATGTTGATGTATCAAAAGATCAGCCTGAATTTATTTTCAAAGCTAAAAGCTATACTCAGAACACTCCTCCAAGGGTGATGTCCTGCAGTTATACTCATGCTTGAAGGATAACATAGGGCAGTGAGATAATATTATTTATTTTATGTGTGTGTATGAGTCATGTGATTTGTTGATATTAAAATGTCTATCAGGATGGCAAGCCTTGAAATAACTGCCGGACATCACCTGTGGAGGAGTGTTTTTTAGTTTAGTTTTCAGCTGATCAGCTGAAAATGGTGGTTGAAGTTACTTTGGTGGTTGAAGTTACTTTTAGTTTATTGAAATGTTATTAAATAACAAATATTTTAATCTGTGTTTGAAATAAAAGCTTATTAACTTTGATGTCTCCCAGTGAGCATAATTGTTCAAAGTCTGCAGTAAAGACACTAGAACATTGTTGAGGACATTGTTATAGCAACTTTGCTGCAAATTTTGAATATGTTTCTGCGCAATGGGCTGAAGGGTTTTTGCCTAATGGGCTAATAAATTGCTCATAGCGAATTTCAAACGCTATTTTTCATGTTTTCATGTTTTGATTTATTATTTGTTTATTTCTCTTTATACAATTAATTATTATAGATCCAAAAAAGTTTGCCAAAGATTACAGAAACAAGAAAGAGGAGGTATTGTTTTATTGAGTACCAAACCTGAATCTACCAGACATCACCTGTGGAGGTGTGTTTTTTAGTATAGTAAAAAACACTCCTCCACAGGTAATGTCCGACAGTTATTTTGCTATTTATCAAGTCTGAAATAACTATAGGTTATCACCTGTGGAGGAGTATAATTTTCAGCTTTGAAGCTAAAAACTATACTAAAAAAAAAATCCTCTACAAGTGATATCCGACACTTATATTCAGGCTTTATTACCTGTTCTATCTTTTAATTTCACTATTTTTTATTAGCTCACTAATTATTTTCTCTTGATTATTGTAGAGACGAAGATGTGAAGGGAAAGAAATTAAAGTCTGTAAGTAACCCAGTGGGGAAAAACTGTTCAAAGTCTGCAGTAAAAATGCTAGAGCAACATCGTTTAATCTTGTTTTAGCGTCTTTTCTGCGGACGTTGAACATGTTCTTGCCTACTGGGAATAACATGGCCTGTTCACTTATTTTGAAGTAGTAATTTCTTTATAGTTTCCTACGGATATCAGTGTTGGAAATGAGAGCAATTAAGTGGACATGAAATATAAATCAGTGATGATTATTTTGCTGATTTCAGCATTTTCTTTTGGTGAATGTGGTCAAAGTTTCATAGAAATCAAAAATATCGATAGAATTTAAAATGTGACTCTGGTCAAATCCTTGTAAACATAATTCAAAAATTTTCTAAGCCAACAAGAATCATGAATTTAGCATTTTGGTGAATGTAAATCAAATGTTCGAAAAAAAGTCTCCACTTTTGAAAAAATACCTTTTTCGACGATACTCGGTCTTGAGTTGACGAAATTGAAAAAAAATAATATTGCCTAGAATGCCACAACCAAATTTCAGGACAGTACCACACCTTTTCGGTCCATTGAACCGAAAACCTAATTTTGACCTTTTTTGCCTAAAACTCGGGACCGAGCGGATGAAATCAAAAGATTTTGGCGAGCCTTTCTAGAAGATTGTCACGAATACTAGTACCAATCGGGAACATGATCTATTAAGAAAAGCGGGCCACGTTAAAAAATATTTTCATTGAAATTTTCTGAATTTTTTTCACTGTTTATAAGAATTTGACCAGAATTATATTTGGACTTAGAAAATATTTTGAAAAATAATTTTCTATATGATTTTGAATACATGATGATAGTGATATTTTTTATAAGAATAAGTTTTACAATTTCAAGAATTAAAGTCTCCATTTTGCTTTTGGGAAGCTTCCTTTTTCAATTTTGAAATATAATGTGAACAATACATTTATAATAAAACTTTTATAGTCCCTAAGGGTGCTTTCTAATGAAAGCACTTAGGGACTATAAAGGTTTTGTTGTATGTAATGTTCAGTTAATGATTTTATATTTAATCATTCCCATTGCAAATTAGAAATAAAAAACATTTTATTATTTTATAATAAAATAAAATTAATTTGAGAAATTTAAGTATTCTTCTGTTGCATTGTTATATTTATTATCTTTATTTTTAATTTTAACAGATGGTGATAACCACCTTTTATTAAATTTTATGTAAATATAGTTAAATGTCACAAGTTCACTGCTAATATAAACCATGTTTTTATTAAGCTGTAATTACTTATAATTTTAATACAGTAGCCGCTGCTTAACTCGAAACTTCAAGAAAAACATAAATTTGTTTGAGTAAACGAAAGTTTGTCTAATCTGGAGTGCTCGATAACTCGTATAATCTGTGTATGCAGATCATATTTAAGTGCTTAGGTTTAACTTTCACTTGGTTTGGCGGGCTACTTTCAATACCGTACCTTTGATCAACGATGTCAGACTTTGCGTTATCATATTCCGACTAGTGCTCAGTTCTCTTACAATGAGTAAGCTACAGCTAAAAAAAAATCAACGAACTTGGAACTTGGATGAATTTTGAGTGGAAAGACCTTATTCAAAATTTAAAAGTTCTAAAATCCATGTAGCATGCTCCTTCTGTGAAATAACGATATATTTACTTCCCCTTTAAAGGTACAAAATCACTTTTATAATTTTTTTAAAATGTCTGCCGACTGAAGTCCATATGAAAGTTTATCTTGTTAATAACATATCCTGAAAGTTTTACTCCATAACGATGAATACTGGGAAAGATATGATCAATCAAAGTTTCAGGAAATTATGTATTTTCTATGCTCACTGTGACAGCCGTCTTGTTTGGCCAAACATTTTCCATTTTCAGTGAAAAGAATTGCTGAATTTGACACTTCCTGATGTTAATGGACTCTGAATTGTTTTGAGTATTATCAGTGTGTGTCACTTGTCAATTTGACATAGATTTTAAGATTTTGGCCATAAAAGGTGATTATGTACCTTTAAGGTAGTGACAATTATGTACAACTAATTAATTTTAGGAAGATGTATCTGGACAGTTTAGTTTATCAAAAGCTATAGAGTTAACGACTGCTGATATTGTTCCAAAATTAACAAAACAAACTGTCACTGATCTAGTATTAGTCAGCATGTTATTTTTACCCCGAACAATGCCTTCAAATTTTCAAGAAACATTCACACCTATTGCCGCAGCTGGTAGCAATACACAAGCGGAACATCTTGGAAGATTAATGGCAACACAAATGACTAATGCTGGTGTTGGAGTTGGAGTAGAAGCTGCAAAAGAAGTTTGTGACAGATTGTGCAGTGGTTAAAATGAAAACAAATAATCACTGTGGAGGAGTGATTTTTGAGCATAGCTTCAGGCTACAAAGCCTGGAGTTATGCTCAAACCTCTCTTTCACAGTGATTATTTACTCTTATTTTGACCACTGAGGTGTGTGGTCAACAATCTTGAATTTGATTGGGGCCTTCAGTGTTGTTCTAATTAGGATTATAAGATACTTAAATTAACGTTAAACATACAAAATAACAGCAAATAGTCCATGGAGGAGTGTTATTATCAAGAACTACTTCTCCACAATTATTATTTGTTGTAATTTTAAACACTAGACATGATGTCTGGTATAGAAACATTTTGCTTAGTGTTATATGTCCCTAAATATCTATAACAGGCATGTGTTTCTTCCATCAACCTTCCTGTGCTGCACATACCCAAAGCTAGCAGCCATCATTTAATGTCTGTCACAAATATTAGGGCCTGGAATTTTGCATTTTATCCTTTAAATATCTTAAATTCTGACTGAGTTCCGAATAAATAGCCTAGCCTAGAACACAACAATCTAGCCTGGGTATAGAACTGCTTTTTAATCAGAATATTCAGAGTTGGAAATAAAAGAATAAACAGGTAAGGTTTGCACTTCTCAAGTTGGTCATGTAAACTGGTTGCAGTCGCTAGCGATAAATCCGGTATAATTAATTGGCTAAAGTTTTTTTCGCTTGCCTGTTAGTTCAGCTTGGTGGAACCACTAGACAAGCAAAAAAAGTGTCGGCCAATCAAAATACCGGATTTACATATAATGCTAGCGACTGATCATTTGCGCAACCAACATGAGAAGTGAAAACCGGCCTTTAGACTTTATAGGTAGGATCTACTCTCGAAAATTACTCCTCCATACTAATTAACTTCAACCATTGTTAAACAACAATCTTAAAGGCAATTGTTTTTAACATTTTATATTCCTCTACCTGATAGGTGACATCGCTTTCAACCAATATAATGGCCTCATTTAGAATTTGCGTCAACGAATATGTCTAGTGGAGGTGCGCCTTCATGAATTCATGTATGGAGAAATTTGATTAAACCTGTTAGAGCTACAATTTGTTTTCCAGGTTGCCGCTTCAGAAAGCAAAGTTCAAGTTGAATCACCTACTCCACAAGAAATAAAAAGTATTCCTGTTGTTGGGGATCAACAAGATAAAATCAAAAATATATCTTCAACACAACCACGGTCAATCAGAGGTTGGTATGCCAAATTTATAATCTAAAAAAAGATTAATGAATCACAAATCTTGTGATGAAATTGCAAGTCGAGTGGTCGAAATAAGAGTTAATAATTATTATGGAGGAGGGGTTTTGCAAAAATCACTCCTCTGCAGTGATTATTTGCTATTATTTTGACCACTGAAGTTCACAAGTTCCATGAACATCTTCACTGAAATAAATTTCATTTTATCAGTGAAGGGTGTACAAAAAAATGTCATTTGTGTAAAAAATATTCTAAATAATTTTGTTAAGTTTCACTACTTTTATAGATTAAGATTGCCGAAAAATTTGTAAAAGATACAACAAAAAGAAAAAAAAAATTTTTTTTGAGTTTCTTTTGATGATCTACCACATTTCGATTCTGAGAATGAAACAATTATAAAAGCAATTAAAACATTCTTTCGATTTTTTTTTTTTTTAAATTTTTTACATAAGATTTATTTCAATGAATAAAACATGTGAACTTCATGAATTGGAACGAAAATTCATGAAATCGCCAAAATTTATCCACGTGATAATTGATCCATTGGTGTAAGGGAAAAATTTTGCTCCAAAACCAACTTTTTTGTTAAGGTTAAATCAACCAAATTTGACAAAATTCAACAAAAATGAATTTGTGCAAAAGTGTGTTAGGTCAATGAGCTTGCAATTGATTGGTTTCTTTGGTACGAAGAAACCAATCCATTGCAAGATTATTGACTCAGTACTCTTTTCTTTTTGAGATGTAATGTAATGTATTAACTACTGCAATATTTTTATAGATATTGCTTCTGACTTGAAAACTGGCACAAAGACAACAAGTGATTCTAAAAGTACTCGTGTTCGCAAAATAAAACCATTCAGATTGCAAGATGTAACACAAATCTTAAAAGTGGATGAAGGAAATAAAATGCTGCATTTAACATATAACAGAATATTGAAATCTAATAGTATGTTGCTATATCATTGTACTTTCCTTCATTTAATAAGGGTGCATGTATTTTATATATGTATTTTCAATAGCATTTAGCCTGCAACCAAATATCTCTCCTTTGCAGTGATTTTATTCTCATATTTTGAACTCTACATAGCTGATATTTAGAATATAGCCCATTGGGTAAAAACTTGTTTAAAGTCTGCAGTAAAGACAACGTTGTTCTAGCATTTTACTGCTGACTTTGAACAATTTTTGCCCACTGGGAAAATGTCAGGACAGTGACAGTGCAAGAGAGACAAGGGAGTACATTTCATGGTACCTTGTTAATATGTAACTCAATTTTCCTTTTAAAAAGGGAAATTTATCATAGAATTTTGGGGCCAAGGTCAGAAAGGGTGCATTTCTTTATGTCCAGATTAGTATTTGATATTTTGTATTTATACAAGCCTACAAGCCTCAAAATAATGGTCAGACATCACTTGTGGAGGAGTGTTTTTGAATACAGTTTTCAACTTTGCAGCTGAAAACTAATCCAAAAATGCTCCTCCACAGGTGATGCCTGACCATTATTTTGAGGCTTGTTCGAAAATATTATTTTATTTTTAGGAAAGTCCGCTGCAGCTGCTGTTGTAAGTGTTTAGAAGTATCACTGTGGAGGAGGTATTTTTGAGCATAAAGCCTGAAACTATGCTTATAAATCACTCTTTAACAGTGATTATTTGCTCTTATTTCAACCACTGTTTATAATGACTTAGCTACACTCATTAAAAGATTTGCGCCAACTTTTGTCAAAATTAAACTCTAAAAATTACATTTTAAGCCAGAGACATATTTTTGAACATGATGCATTTAAATTGAAATAAGTTTCAGAAACATGTTTTATCATCTTCTTATTGTTTGCTCGCTTGTAAATTTGGTTGTTTTTTCGTTGGTGCTTTGATTAGTTATCTTTCTATCTTCAGGAACAAAACAAAATAATAGTAGGTCTTGCCATGCAGTTCTACGAGGAACTCACACAAGGTATTTTAATTTTTTCTATGTGATTTCATTTTTTGCTATTACAATCTTTACAATAACAAAACAAAAGGTCTGCATCATGCCTCAAAATAACTGTCTAATATCACCTGTGGAGGAGTATTTTTGAGGACAGTTTTCAGCTTCAAAGCTGAAAACTACTCAAAATAACACTCCTTTACTGGTGATGTCTTACTGTTATTTTTGAGAAATAGTTACTTTTTGTGAGCAATAGTTCTAACATAGCCTACAATAGACCTTTGTTTGTTTCATTCATTATGGTTGTCCCACAGTCACAATAGTGTAAACAAACTTTTTTTCACACCAAGCCGCTTGATCATTTTATCGTCTGTTTTTTGTTGGTGTATGTTTGATGAACATCAGTGGTCACATAAAAAATTCACGGAATTTTTAAATATCCCTAAAAGCGTGTTCATAGTCAGCAGTAAAGACACTAGAACGACGTCATTTAACATTGTTCTATGTTTTTTACTGCAGACTTTGAACAAGTTTTGGCCCACTGGGATGCCTGCTATCAAAGCGAAGATTATAAACGTAGTTTAGTAACTTATTGGATTCTTTGGTTTAACCCTATTAACACTAGGCTTTTTAGGGGCTCTTCAAAAA
Organism: Neoturris breviconis; assembly: GCA_032360805.1. Lineage (NCBI taxonomy): Eukaryota > Metazoa > Cnidaria > Hydrozoa > Anthoathecata > Pandeidae > Neoturris > Neoturris breviconis. The sequence continues at coordinate 27,477 of JAULBZ010000244.1, forward strand.
TTAGGAGGGGGGGCTGGATCCCCCCCCCTCCCCCTCCCTAGAGATCTCTGGACTGCTTTGGTATTATACCATGAAACTTTGCACGATATTAGTACCAACTGTAATGAACATTTTGGCAAAAAAATATTTTTGATGACGTCATCATTTTACAAATTATTTTTGTGATTTTTTTTTTTTAAACCTAAGACTAATAATAAAAAAAAAATTGGTACTGGTGACCTTCAAAAAAGGTGTGGTCAAGGAAGAGAAGCGCAGATTTTTGTATGTTGTTTTTTTTGGAAAAATGATAAAAACTAAAACTCTGAAAATTTCAGCTCCATAGTACATTCTAATCAAAAGTTATAAAACATAATGTGGGAGGGGGAGGGGGAGGGATCCTCCCCTCCCTAGCGTTAATAGGGTTAATAAAACTAGTGGGGTTGGAACAGGCTTTGAAATTCAGGTCGGCATTACCCTGTAGTGAAGCATCTTAGGAGGCTAATTTGCAGCTTTGTAACCTGAACATGCTCAAAAATTATCACCAACCACTGATCATTCTACATTGATAAAATTGTGCTTCTTCAGATTTGGTCAATTTTGTTATGGAAGATTTCAGATCAAGGATTGATCTTTGTGTTCTATGGTTATACCAAGAATACGTAAAAGAGGAATCTATATCTGCGGGTAGTAGTTCTATGAAACATTCTCGATATACAATGTGTTTGAAAAGCATTATTGATGGCATGAAAAAATATCTAGAACCAAGAGACAAGTAAGAGAATTAATACAAACCTCAATATAACTGTTGGACATCACCTGTGGAGGAGTGTTATTTGATTACAGTTTTCAGCTTTAAAGCTGAAAACTAGACTCAAAAGCTATTCCTCCAATTGTGATGTCCAACAGTTATTTGGAGGCATATTATTCTGTGGAGGAGTGTTTTAGAGAACAGTTTTTAGCTGTAAAGCTGGTAACTACTAAAATAACACACCTCCACAGGTGATGTTTGCACTTATTTTTAGCCTTGTTAATTTCTGCGAAGAAGAGCCCAGAGTTGACAATCTTGCATTTGATTGGGTTCTTCATGAGAAGGAAATCAATCAGTAAAACAGCAGGCAGAAACTTGTTCAAAGTCAGTAGTAAAGATGCTAGAACAATTTTAAAAAACGTCTTTACTGTAAACAAGTTTTTGCCAACCGTGAAAGCTTGTTCACATAATAATGCACTGTTACTGATTTAGCAATGATTCTTTTCAGTGGTCAAAATAAGACAGTGGTCGAAATTAGAGTAAATAATGACTGTGGAGGAGGGATTTTTAAACCGAAATACGATCAAATAAATACTGCTCAAAAATCCCTCCTCCACAATGTTTATAATCGTTTATTTTGAACACTACATTCTGATCATTGTTTGTGCCAGAAGATTCTTTAGCTGATCGTTTCATTTCTTGTTCTTTTTTCTTTAAAACAGATTATTTACAAGATTTATACTTGAGGCACCTTCATTGTGTGGTAGTGTACGAAAAACAATAAAAGAGTATTGCATGGATCCAGTAAGTCTTATGGTTCAATAAAAGCATCTGCAATGGAGAGTATGTTTTCTTTGATTTATATTAAGTGCGATACTCACCTCTGCAGATGCTCTTAATAGTAAATTTGATCACATATCTCTTTCACCAACCATACATTGTTCTCTCGTATGTTGAACAATTTAGTGTCAGCCTTGATCAGTAATCATGACCTTGCTCAATTCCATACTCACCTCTGCAGATACTCATAATAGTAAATTTGTTCACATATCTCTTTCACCAACCATACATTGTTCTCTCGTATCTATTAAAGAATTTTGTGTCGGCCTTGATCAGTAATTATGACCTTGCTCAATTCTCTGATTCGGTATGACGTCATCATTTTTCTGTGAGTGAAAACATTTAGATATCCTGGTGAAACGAGTGCGGAGGGGACATGTTTGAACATTTTCCAGAGTTTCGAGAAAAGATTGACCCAAAATATTTTTACTGAAGAAGTATCAAGGCAAAACGTATCCACTTCAAGCGGAGTTGTAGTTTGTTGACCTTCCTTAAGCTAAAATTTTTTATAAAATTTTCCTCTACTCGCCTCAAATTGTTCTTATGTTGTTCTTATTATTTGGATAATCTCAGCATTGTTCTTTTAAAGTATATTCTTATAAAAAAAGTGTATTTACTCTTGTTTCAACGATTGTATTTATGTCTGTAGGATAGGATTATGGTTGGTTTTTCTACCTTACGTGAATTAATCAGTAAGACACCTGCAAAATGTATAGAATGGTTACAATTATTGTTAGAACTCACAACTGCAGAGAAAGAACAGGTAAAAACTAAATTGTTTGAAATGCGATTAAATATTCATTGTGAAGGAGAGATTTTTAAGCACAGCTTCAGACTTTGTAGCCTGAAACTGCACTCAAAAATTACTCCTCCACAGTTATTATTTATTTGCCTTTACTTGAAGCACTGCACTACTTTATACTATGCCAGAAAATATATTTTATTAAAAATTTGAATTTTATGATATTTGCTTCACACCTCAGTAGTCAACCTCTAGTTCATACCAAGAGATTGGAATAAGCATAATAACCTCTGTGTGAAAAGTAATATATCTTTTGCCATTGTTTGGCCAATTGTAAATATTGACATAACATGCTGCAGATGGTTATTTTGAACAATGTAATGTAAACATTTGTTGATAGTAGATATGCAAGCCTCAAAATAAATCACCTGTGGATGAGTGTTTTTTGAGTACAGTTTTCAGCTTCAATCCTGAGAACTGTACTCAAAAACACTTCTCCACAGGTTATGAAAGAGAAAAATTATTCTGTGTTATTGTTTATTTCCTTGCTGTAGGTCCGTGTTCAAGCTATACACTCTGCCAAAAAATTACACAGCAGGCCAGAATTTTCTGATATAATAGAGGTATGTAGAATGTGTTAAATTTTGGTTGGGGTCTTTTTCTAATTAATGTTTACAGTATGGCAAACCTCAAAATAACAGTCAGACATTGTGTAGGAGTATTTTTTGTGTACAGTTTTCAGCTTCAGAACAGAAAGCTGTACACAAAAAACACTTCTCCACAGGTGATGTCCGACTGATATTTTGAGGCTTGCTACGGACTCAATGATCTTGTAGTCGATTGCAAGCTTACTGGCACAATCATATCCTAATTGCAGATTAATTTTTCCAATTTATCTATGGTGAATCTACTAAAGCAACTGTGTTTGAAAATAATTTGTAGGTGGTCTCTTAGTAATCTCAACACGATTTGTATTTTGGCATTCTTTAATATAATTTTTACCAGTATCTTGATATAGGAACAAATAATCACTGTGGAGGAGTGATTTTTGTGCTACATTATTTTCACATTATTTATTTGCTCTTATTTCAAGCACTGTTTTAATGAATTATGGACCATCTCCAAAATTCGTTTTCAGAGAAAAGTGCTGAATCAACGATCTTGCATTTGATTGGTTTCTTTGTACCAAAGAAACCAATCAATTACAAGCTCATTGACTTCACACTCTTTATCATAGATTAATTTTTCTAAAATCTATTGATTTTGGCTTCTTTAAAGCTGCTAAAATATCTGTTCTTTTTAAACGAATTTTGGAGATGGTCCCTTATTTTTGATAGTAATGTTCTTTTTATCGAAATAAAGAACAAATAATCACTAATAGAGGAGGAATTTTTTAGCATTGCTTCAGGCATTCTAGCACCCCTTCACAGTGATTATATACTTGTTCTATTTTAAACACTATAAAGATTGCTAACATATTGATTTATGTTGCTTTGAATTGTTTTATCAGGATTTTGCTCTCCACAGCTTGCAACAATTGCTTTTGGAGGCCCCTCCTATTAAAGAAACATATTCAAACGATGAAAAAGTTGGTGAGTCAGTGTTTAAAATACAATCAAATAATTGCTGTGGATGAGGGATTTTCGAGCATTCAGGCTGTAAAGCCTAAAGCAATACTCAAAAATCCCTCCTCTACAGTAAATTTGCTTTTATTTTGAACACTGGGAGTGCAAAACTACTAAGTCTGTTTTAAGGTTGATTTCCACTAAATGAAACATTTGCTGTGAAAAAGAAGACATTCCATTGATAACTTCAATTTAAACCAATGGAATGTCTTCTTTTGGCTTTCATAGTAATTTTTCATGTGATATGTGACATCAATTTCTACCAATAGAATACCTTCTTTTTGGCTTTTGTAGTGAGTTTTTTGCCTAGTGGAAATCAACCCTTATTATTGGTAGCATTGTTTTCACTATGAAATATATCTAAAAGTAAAGTTTACAGAGAAGTATAATAGATCTTGCAATGCATTGGTTTCGATGTTGATATCAGTAAATTTGAAATTAATTGATTTCTTCAGTATGATTTGCAAGATCATGGACTCAGTTATAAGATACCAACAGTTTTGGAATAGGTTGAGATTTAGTAAGGGTTGTGTTATATCTGGAATTTACATTTTGGTTACTTACCATATCTTTATTTGAAGTCTTAACATTGTATTAAACTATTATTAAATAAATGTATTTTTCCGTGTACATAACAGACTTTTATGTATTAAACATAATTAGCCTCGCTTGCTCTACTTAATTGTCTCCAAAATGAGTCAATCTTGTAAATTTAGTCATGACACTCTTCATCGCAGATATTTAATATAAGCTGTTAGCATTTGTTTGTACTATTATTATTTTTATTAGAAGTGGAAAGTAACATGGAATGGTCTGAAGAATCGATTAAAGCATATCTTTACCTATATCTGGCCTTGCTACCAACTAATCATCGCTTGTTCCTAAAGTAAGTAGCACAGATGTATTTTTCAAATTATGTTATTATCCTCGAGTCCTGACACAGCATTAAAGATTGCCGACTACGGATCCACATAGTTCCGTATTCAGCAAGCTTTCACACTGTGTCAGTGATCACATTGTGCAATTAGTGGTTGAAACAAGAGGAAATAATCACTTTAAAGCAGAGATTTTTTAGCGTAGCTTTAGACGCAGTGATTATTTACTCTTATTTTGAATACTTTGTCAATTTGTACAACTCGGGTAGTGTGACCTTGATTTCTACCAATGGAATGTCTTTCTTTGGCTTTTGTAGCGAATTATTCGCCTCATGGAAATCAACCCTAAGAAGTTTAATGTGAGAAATTTGTCCCGTACGAATTTGAGTATGTGCAAATTGGCTTAATACAAAAAGATCAATATCAGAATTGGAAGGTATTTTTTAAAACGCGATACGTACAATGGTTTTGCATTTTTACTTCTCTTCATCAGACTCTTGATACTATTTTTGATGACAATTGCTTCAGGCTCAATATAGACCTTGAGTATAATAATCACTGCAGAGAAGTGATTTGTGGGCATATCTTCAGGTTACAAAGCCTAAAGCTATGCTTACAAATCCCTCCTACAAAGTGATTATTTTACTCTTATTTCAAACACTGGATTCTGCACTGGGTTAACTATTTATTTGCCACTTCCTGATGTCATATTTGCGAAATAATTTTTAAATTTTTTTATTTTCAGTTTAGCGGAAGTTTATGTTGATGCTCAAGCCACAATAAAAAGAACTATTTTGCGACATTTAGAACACCCTGTAAGTTGTGTCAAGCATTCTCGCTTGATTAATATTCTCTCTACTGCTTCCATGTAAATAACTACCAGACTTTACCTGTAGAAGAGTGTTTTTTAATACAGTTCTCAGTAAATATACAGGTGACGTCCAGCAGAGATAGTCAGGTTTGGAAAGGACATATAATTATAAAGCTATAAGGCCAATCTATGACAGGTTACTCTGTATTTCCTCATTTTAGTCCCTCCAACCTCATTTTTCCCTCCCCCTCGAATAAGTCTCACAAGAAGAATTACTTTAAATAAGCCCCCAACCTCAAATAAGTACCCTCTGCGATTTAGTGCCCTTCAAAAACATAATAATAATAATAAAAACAACAAATAAGGGAGTAAATAAAAATAGTAAAAAGGAAAATATAGTAAAATATAACAAGGGAGTTCCTTGAATATAGTATAGTACAGCTGTTCTTCGATTTATTATTTTTTCTTTTTCAAATTGGTACGAGTTTAAAATAAGGAGCCATCTCCAAAATTCGTTACAAAAAGCCGATATCTTAGCAGCTTTAAAAAAGTAAAATTCAATAATTTTGAGAAAAATTCTTTCGAGACGAAGAAACTATTCAATTGCAAGATCATTGATTTAACACTCTTCCCCTGGTAACGAATTTTGGAGATGGTCCCTAAGCATTTTCTCCATTTTTTAATCAAATAAGCACCCCCTCTAAAACTGACCGATTTAATGAGCGCCCCTGGGCACTAAAAAGAAGAAATATGGTATTGGAAGATGCTATATCGGGGAGGGCTGCTGCTTCCTAGTGCATCATTCATGGTGCTCCTAGTTGTCAACCGAGAGATTCTAGTCCGCAAAAAATCTGTTCCAGATGGAACCTCTACTCGTGGATTTGCCCTAGCATTTAAAAAAAGCGTCAGAGTTGTCTTTTCTCATGGTAATATCACAGTAACTATCATTTCCAGACCTCAAATAGTTTCAATATTAAGTTTTTATAACTGCTACATTCAGTGTTGGTTAAATTTGTTAAAGAAAGATAGTGAATGAAATAAATGGTCCTCACACGATGAACACTCAAAAGGCAAGTTACAATCGCTGTTCGAAATAAGAACCGGTTATTACTGTGGAGAAGTGCCTTTTGAGAATAGTTTCAGGCTACAAAGCCTGAAGCTATGCTCAAAGATCACTCCTCAACTGTAATTATTGGTTCTTATTTCTACCATTATAAAATCTTCTTCATCTTTAGGTTCGAGCAATTGGAATGAACTCGCCAGATTTGTTGAGGCTTGTTGAAAACTGTCCTACAGGAGGAGAGACTTTAGTTACAAGAGTTTTACACATTGTGACAGATAAAAGTAAGGTTCAAAATAACTGTTGGATATCACCTGTGGAGGAGTGTTTTTTGAATACTTTACTAAAACAACTTCTCCACAATTGATATTGGACAGTTATTTTGTGACTTGTGTTATTCTTTTTTGGCCATTATTAAGAATGCTAGTCACTAGAATTCTTGAGGTTATTTGATGAATTACAACTGTTGTAAGACCAACACCAATTATTTTTTGAATCCAGGATTCTGGAAGAAAACAGAACAAATACTTATTTACCTTTCCTATATTAGATGCTCCATCACCCGAACTTGTCTCAAAAGTGAAAGATTTATATCACAAGAGAGTTTCTGATGTTAGATTTTTAATACCTGTTCTAAATGGACTTGCAAAACATGAAATTATTGATGTATTACCCAAGTTGATCACACAGACTCCAAATGTTGTAAAAGAAGTGTTTAATCGACTACTTGGTTCATCTCAAGGTGATAATTCAAAAATTATATTTCCGTTCTTAATAATCAACACAAGCCTGAAAATCTATGGAGGAGAGTATTCTTGCAGGCCTCTGAATTCAGGTTGGCATTCCCCTTTTGACTGCAAATTAGTCTCCAATGATGCTCCTCCGCAGGGGAATGCCGACCTAAATGAGGTCTGTTCTTGAGTATAGTTTGGGCTGCAAACAGATGATGTCTAAAGTTTTGCTTAAAAAACACTCTTCCTCATTATGATGACCAGTAGCAGTCATGCAATTTCAAACTAGTATATGCAGATAACACATTGCTCAAAGGGAGAGAAAATAATTGCCTGTGGAGGAGTGAGTTTTGACCATTACTCCTTTGATTACTATATGATCTAATTAATTTTTTCAAATTTTAGTGTGGGCATTAATTGAAATGGGACATTAATTTATTTTCAAGTTTTAAGATGGATTTTCATTTAACTGAAAATTCTGTGTGTGAACCAAAAGAAGACATTTAATTGGTAGAAATTGACATCACACGATGTGGAATTTTCCATCTAATGGAAATCAATCTTTAGGGTGGGCATAGGTTGGAACAGGACATTAAAAAGAACAGGGCAATAATTTCAAACTTAATATAATTTTGTTTTTCACCTTTTCACATGCAAATCAATGTCAATGCCAATAATATCATCTCCAGCCGGCAATAACCTGTTCAAAGTCAGAAAAATAACGTTAGAACAACGTTATTTTGCTGACTTTAAACTTTTTGCCTCATTCAGAACAGCTAATTAG
>JAULBZ010000245.1:0-27838 GCA_032360805.1 Neoturris breviconis
CGAAACAATGGAATATTTCAATAGATAACAATAGCGATTGATATAGTTGTGTGTCCTTCCTTTTTGTACGTCCATGTGCAGATGAATAACATCAGGAGAATAACCAATAGATTTATCTTAGAGTAGACTTCAAGGGCTAATCTCCTAAAAACATTATCTCAGGAATGAAAGCATATGAGTGTATTTTAATTTTATTTTGTGATTACATGTTCACACAACAAAATATAAAGAAAAAATATGGCGGCTTGTTGCCATGGTTGATAACGAAAATCATATTTTTGGTTGGCATCTCCCGGCCATAATATCTCAAAAACCGCTTGGCCAAAACTGATGAAATTTCTAAGACTTATTCGCCATAAGGAGAACTGTGTTTTAAGTGAATTAGTTTTTTCAAATAAAGCTATTTCCTCTCTATTCTTTTTCAAATTATTGATGTCGAAAAGTCGTTTTTTTTCGATTTTCGCTTGTCAATACATTGACATATATGTAATAGCTGCAGACATGTTGTTTTGAAATTAGTAATAGTATAATACCTTTACTAGTAAAAAGCACCATCAACCTAATATCCACCACAACACCTCACATCTCTTTATTGAAATATCAATGACTACAGCCATATATCTATTTAACTACACAGGTAGCTAAGTATTTCTTATCAACCGCACAAGCCTTCCACATGATGAAAAATTATTAGATAGCTACAATTTCGTAAATTCCATTAATGTGCTGTTTTATTGCCATATAGAATTAGGCATAATATTATTAACTTAAACATTTCATATTGGCGAGTTTATCATAGGCTGGGCGTTTATCCAACTAAATACGGTATATATTCTTTTACTTCAGAATGGATCAGTTGACAATTTTATACAGAGACTAACTTCTTAACCCTATTTGGGTCGAGCTTTGGATGGGTTGAGATTCTGATTCTGATTTGTACTTTTTTACTTTTATAAAGATTTTACGGGTAATTTGATGGGTAGTTTCGAGAAATGACCAAACATTTTGAAGATCACCGGCTACACCTATAAACATTTCCAAAAATGTGGAAATTAAAAATGTACTAAATGTGACAAAGTTTTTTAAAACTTCGGCGTTTACACGCAAGAAAAGTTATTCGAAGAAATATGGCACACTGGCGGATCCGCTGATAAAATTCTCAAGGACTTATCATTTAATGCTGATATTGATGCATTGTTGGAACTCTCACAATCCGCAACAGAACGTATAACTCTCACAATCCGCTACGATATTATCCGCAACAGATAATATCGATAATATCGTAGTTTTCTCGCCAGATCCGCAACAGAACGAAAACTCTCACAATCCGCGACAGAACGAAAACTCTAACAATCCGCGACAGAACGAAAACTCTAACAATCCGCGACAGAACGAAAACTCTCACAATCCGCAACAGAACGAAAACTCTCACAATCCGCAACAGAACGAAAACCCTCACAATCCGCAACAGAACGAAAACTCTCACACTCCGCAACAGAACGAAAACCCTCATAATCCGCTACAGAACGAAAACTCTCACAATCCGCAACAGAACGTATAAACTATTTTCCACTTCTATTATTCACTTTTGATACAACATGGTATTTTTGAAAAAAAAATCAGAAAAATATGATGAGGTCATATAATCTACTGACATCAGCAAAAAAATACATCATTTCTTAAAAGGTATTGTGTTATGTTGCACCATAATCATAGCAAGTTTCACCACTTCAGGATTTTTCTTTAGAAGTTAGACAAGAGCTTTTTAGCCCCCTCTCACTCCCGGTAAATATACGCAAGAAAACACACCGAGTAAAATAGAGTTACCGTGCCAAAAAGGGGATTTTAGCTCTCCGATTACTCTATTTCATAAATTATAAAAAAATCGATTGAATCTTATGTGCGCAAAGACATATTTTAGACCAATAGAACTCCTCGTTATTTATTTTGACCATCCCTACAATATAGATATTAGCTTGGATAACTCTGTACATACGCGTTGAGTTTACTGTCATTGGTTGAAAGTGACGTCACTGCCTTTATAAAATACTGAGAATGTGTAATCTCGATCACAACATATTTTCACTCTTGATGACTAATTGTTAAAGAAGACGCTGTGTTCGAGGTTTGAGTATTGTACCATCCTTAGTACAATTACGGTTTTATCTTGTAGATTTATCAGATAGAGGATCCTAGGTCTTTTTGCTGAAAAATTATGTTGTTTTTTGCAGCCTCTAGAATCCAGGCTTTTACAAAAAAATCGATATTCGTTTGTCTATGCTGAACAAAACTTTTTGTCTAAGTTGGGCAATTCCGAATTTTTACAAGAGTTTCACTTTGTCTCAAATATTTATGAGTCTACTAATTATTTGCATGATATTATTAATTTATAGGCACCTATCAATTCCTTTATGGGCACCTGCCAATTCCTGATGATAATATCTCCTGTGTTTTACTGTTTAGAGGATGATTTCCATTGACAAACTTCATGGAAAGTAATAATCAACCAATCGGATTTAAATTATTTTAATTTTTACTTTGTACCCGAATCATTTTTCCCATAAGTGGCTTGTTCAAAGTCCGCAGTAAAGACGACATAGCAACGTCGTTCAACATTATTTTATTGTCTTTACTGTGGACTTTGAACAAATATTTGCCCACTGGTTTCTCTGTTACAGGGTTGGCATTACACCATCTGGGTGACTTGTCTCAAGCATTCATTTTATTAAAGAATACAGCTAGAGCACAGTGTGAAACACTGCCTAATACGGTCCCGTGTATTTCCATATTTAGACTATATATAACCATATATAGAAATTCACAGTCCAAATATGGGAATATGTAGACTGTATACGCTGTGGAAGTTTTGAAATATTTAGTGAACAGAAAACGTAAAGAACGGAACAAAGTATTTGCCATTTATTATGAATATTTTATTAAAACGGAAATGGTAAATGGTATGGGTTTATTCGCATGCTCACAAGGTAAATGGTATGATGATGGCAATAAACTAATTTTCAAGAGCCTAATGTGTCACATCTTTATTTCCAGTATTCTCATCTGCAGGGTCCAATGTGGTACATCTTTATTTACAGGATCTTCGCATGAGAAGTTAATGTATTCTCATCCGCAGAGCCTTAATAGGAGCAACAAAGAGTAAACCGGAATAATGATATTGAAATTAATTACTTGCCCGTTTATTTATAAATAAATAAATAAATATAGTCCAACCCAGTGGACAAAAAATTGCTCAAAGTCAACAGTAAAAGACGCATGTCTTTGTTGCGGACGTTGAATAAGTTTTTTACTACTTTATTAACCATGGGACCAATAATTTAGTTCGATAAAAATGCCGCCATGTGTTACTGATGACGTCACAACAAAACTATTAACGTCAGAAAATGTTGTGCACTTTGCGTAGAGGCAGCTAGACTATAGCAAGCCAGTTGTGGTTATAGTCTAATGATAGTCTCAATTCGTTGTTTAAGCTCTATCTGATCATGCAACGACATTGATTATCTGATCCCACCCATTTGTCCGCTTGATTCTCACTGCTCTGCATCCTTCTTTCTATCCTTTTCCTAAATAGGGATCCGCTCTTTATGTAGCCTGTTCCGCAGACCCTTCTTGCGGCAAAAAAGTGCAGCGTTTGTAGTACAAGCTACCTTTATGGAACAGCTTAGAAATGTCCCCCTTATGACATTATAACTTTTAAACCAAGCTCGTCCCCTGCACCTTTCGACTTTTTTTTATTTTTCTCAGAAAAATAAAAAAATTCAAAAGGTGCTGGGGACGAGCCTGCTTTTAAACGACTAATAGTATAACGATCAAATTTGGCAGACTAATAGTGTATCATGAAAAAAAGAATATGGTACCAATTTATTTTGCTGACTCTAATGACGTCATCACAAAAATCTTGAATATAAATATGATAAAAAGAGTTCTACTATTTGGGACATAAAATAAAAGACATTTTGACGAACAATATACGCCACAAGTATAACAAAAAATGCGAAAAAAGACCACAAGAATGCCCTAGAGATTTGGAACTTAGGATATTAGGACTTTTCGCAAACTATACGAACTCTATTGTTCCCAGCAGCCTAGTACCCAGGCTTCGAATGGACAACTTCGAATTTCCGTGCCGTTGGTCTTGCTAATCAAAATTATAGACTTTTTCTCTAAGTTGAAATTTTTGCAAAGATTTCACTTATCCACAGTATTTTTGATTGTAGATAACATTTTTTCATTCTCTTTTCGGTTGTAGACATTGGGTTGCTCTTTAATAATGTTTCTGGATTTTTAATAAAAACCATTGCAAAATACCAAATTTATTGTCCGAAAATCCGAAAACAATCCGATTTTAAAAACTTTGGGAAAATTGCGGAAAACGGGTTTGTCATGTGACGAAAACTTTGGGAAATATTTCTTTTGAGATTTTATGTAACCGGAACAAGTTTCATGTTATATATATTAATCAAACACAAATTGCAAAATAACGGTATTGGCGATTTATTTAGGATTTCCCCATGTAGGCATGATGTTCTCAGGTCCTAATGTAGACATAGGTGGTCTCAGGTTATAACTCATATTTATTGACTCGTTTACGTAATAAACCGTTTATTTAAAAAAACCTTCTTAACCTTCTTAACCCTATTTGGTATGGGGTGGGACACATGGCTCTAATGACTAGATATTTTGGGGCTTTTCCAAAAAATTTATCTAGGATCATTATTAAGAATTTTTTTTTTGTCAACTAGGAATAATTTTTCCTTAGCAACATAAGTTTTGACAGATTGTAAAAAATGTAAATTCAAAATTTTTCTTATTATTTTTGCTTAAAAAACATATCGGTATATAGTTCTTAATAAAAACATTTTTGCCTAAAATATATTTTTTTGCACCACCTGTTTTGGTCCTGATGTATAAGTATTGACGTCATCAAGAAAATAATTATGTTTTTATTGTGTTGAACTAACTTTCGGGAAAGTTTCAATACTATAGCATGTTCCCAGCAAAAGTTATGGAGGGCGGGCACAAAGTCCCCCTCCCCACATACATTCAGAACAAGGAAACAACGTCTCTAGCGCCTTTACTGCGGACTTTGAACAATTTTATTTTTCTCTGCTGTCTCAGAATTGGATACTCCTAAAACAATAATTAATAGTGAAATGGGAAAACACACAAATATATTACTCATTAGCACATACAATGAGTATAATTAGCATATACGGTAATATATTAACAATTTATTAAAGAGTAAATGAGACACACTACCCAGTTGGCAAAATCTTGTTCAGAGTCCACAGTAAAGACGCTAGAACAACGTCAAAAAACACTGTTCTAGCGTTTTTATTGCGGACTTTGAACAAGTAAAACGCCCGTCGGTATTTTAAATTCTGATTCTTCTTTGGGTTTATCTGACTTCATAGATATTCACTTGGTGACTCGGCAGTCGAAACATATAATATAGCTAATCTTGTACAGAGGCCACAGTAAAGACACTAAAGCAACTTCGAAAAACGTTGTTCTAGCGTTTATACTGCGGACTTGAAACAAGTCTTTACCCACAGGGATACACTGCTCTTTCATAAATGTTATCATAGATATATCTCTTTTCGTGTATCTATGATGTTTTAACTAAATGTTTTCCCACTATCATCAAACATATGGTTCGCTCAGATGTTTAACAATTTTAATTCGTCCTTAAAACGTTTTCATCGCTTAAAATTAATCCTAATCAATGACAACAAATTTAATATTTAAGAAACGCAAAAAGTTCCAAAAGCATTTTTATCACTTCACGGTAAGGAGGTCTGGGTTCTAGGCATAAAACTCGTCGCGTCAAAGTAGTCACTATTATCGCTACATTTAATTTTTAATCTTGCTCATCATCCCTCGGGACGAAGTTGTTAAAAACAAATTAGATAGATACATTCTATATGTTCCCAGTAAAGATATTGTAATTAACACAAACTTCGTAATTAGAATACAGTACTCTTCTAGCATATGTATTATTAACAGCCAGTGGAGAGAAGAAATATTAGATTTTTCAATTATGAAAATGAAAATGAGAAAACAGGTGAGATGAATTTGTTTTTAGAGGTTTGATGAGCGTCAAAACGATATTGTTTTGTTTTCAATCCGTGTCGACAAAACAACTTCCTTTTGATGTTCATTTTTCATCACGTGCCCACTTGGGGCTTTACTCCAATGTGCTTCCCACCCCACCTCTACTTGAATAAGGATGTATTTGTTTCGGACGTCCATCTCGTCCAAGTCATCCATATCTACCGAAATTCTAATTTGTTTCAACATTTTGGATGACTTTGACTACTTAGACAGGTCGTCCAGGTCTAGTTTGGGGCAGGACGATTTGGTTGATTTCAGTTTCAACAACCTTATCATTTTTATCGGTTTGGCAAATCTATCTCGTCCATCTCATCCAAGAAACCTCGATTTCTCAACGAGGTTCCAACAAACAACCTATACTACAACGTCTGATTAGACAAGACCTTATAATATGAATACAATATTCGTATGGTAATACATACAACCCGTAGTTTACCGATTGTGAAAGCGAAAGCGCCATATTTATTTAGGGTTTTGCAATAGAAAAACAATTAGATTTCATACGATGGTACATGCCATGCAAAAAGATACATCAACAAGAATCACTCGTGTTTGACTTATATACCTCCCTCCTTCCATTCAAAAAGCATCATTCCCAAGCTCGCTCATCCCCAGCTCCTTTTGGCTTTTTCTCGGAAAAATAAAAAAAAGTCAAAAGGGGCTGGGGACGAGCTTGCATCATTCCTAGATAAACCCAACGAGTGACTTGTAAACCAGACAATTCGGTTAAATACAATATACATAAAGCAGCCCAGCGAGTAAAAACTTGTTCAAAGTCCACAGTAAAGACAACAATGTCTTCAACGGCGCTCTAGGGTCTCTGCTGTTGACATTGAACAAGTTTTTGTCCACTGGAAAAGACTGGCAAATACAGTGTTCTCGTTATACGAACTGTGCATTGCCATGGTCACGCAAACATAACGTATTGGAATAAACAACAAGCGACGTGAAACAACGTCGAAACCATTCCAAAGCGATGTTGTGTCATTTCGCTTTGTCGTTGTTTCAACGTTTTTTTGACTTTGTGTTCTGCAGTGATTTATACCTATTTATTTTTCCTAATCTTTTCAGCTTTGGCAATTGGTTCTTATCATGTTTCTAATTATGGTCGTTGACAAAGGTAAGAGAGTCAGTGATCGAAAAGTCAGCAATAAATACGCTAGCATAACATCGAATGACGTTGTTCTAGTGTCTTTACTGCTGACTTCGAACAAGTTTTTGCCAACTGTGGAGGTTTATTCCAATAAATGATTGGCCAACAAAGTTGGTAATCTATATGTGGAAACGTCTTCAGCAATCGATCTTTGTTAGTGCTATTGTGGAAACGTCTTCAGCAATCGATCTTTGTTAGTGCTATTGTGCAAACGTCTTCAGCAATCGATCTCTGTTGGTGCTATTGTGACATAGAAGAAGCTAAAGTTCAACTGAAAACCATTGTATAAACAATTAGCTGATTTTATTGTGTATTAAAGTCTTCCTGGTACAAATTATCTAAACTTGCGTCAATAGTGTGGCGGTGTATACTTACGGATATCACCGCAGTGATACGGCCATTTTGAAACTGTAGAATGAATTCGTATCGGCCCTGGGGGTACAAGTTACAGCATTGTCTCGCATATGTCAGAAATGACGAAGAAAGCATTAACTGCTGTGGATATGCATTGAAGACATAAAAACTTCCCGCCATTTACGTCAACATGTGTTCCCATTGGGTAATAACGCTGAAAATATTAGTAATGCTTATGGGAATTGATTACATTACTACTTAATTATTTTGGTGACATCATTGAAAACTGATTCGTACGTTGACAATAAGATATACAATTACCAACAATTAGGGACTGAGTGGTCTATTTATAGGAATGACAAAGTGGACAACGCCTTAATTGTATTGTACAATATTATTAGTGTAACTATGAGATGTGACATAAAAAAGTATGAAGTGCCATGTCAAAAAATAAAGTATGAGGTGCTATATTAGAAAAAATAAATATGACGTGATATTTGTTTTCTTAGGTTATTGTAGTAATATGGAGCTTCTTTTAATAAATGCTCTTATGGCGGAACCGAATTTAAAAAATGTGCGACCTACTTTGAACAACTCAGAACCGGTAACTGTCACTATGGGACTTACTTTGAGTCAATTGGTTATGCTGGTAAGAAATCATTAATATATCGTATATGTTCCAACAAATTAACTTGTACGTGTGCTGTATATGAATTCTAATTAACGCCACTCAAAAATTTGAAAATTTAACTAACGTTCAGGCGTTAATTAAATCATTTACGGTAGGCACCTTTACGGATTATTTACGCCCTGAACGTTAATTAAATTTTTAAGTTTTTGAGATCTGCATTTCCAATATTTTTCATGATGTATTTTGCTACCTGGAGGGATGAATTTCTCTGATCTCCAGTTGAATACGTCTATTCGGATTCATGAGTAAAACTCGTAGCTTAATAAAAGACATTTCCGTGGAATTAATTTCTGCGATTAGAGATTTATTTCTGCGATTAGAGATTTATTTCTGCGATTAGAGAGAAATCACAGATATATCTTTCTCAGAAATGTCTTCCCTAATCTTAAGGTAGCTACATAGTCTAGTAAGTATCGTTCGTGGTCGAATTATGTACGTCTTTACACTACGATGCTGCTTCAAATAATCTGATCGTATTTCAGACACGAGAAAACTGGGCACAACATATAACTGTTTTAAAGAGAAACAAAAATGCGAAGGAGTTTTAAAGATTCAAGTAATCACGTGGCGTCGTCTATTTAGCGTGGAAAAAGACATACTTTTCACGTTTAAACGGCAAACTGACGTCTTTATGCCGTTGATTAGCTGCCATATACAGGCAGGGTATAATTCAAATACGTACGTTTTTCTTAGGATGCAAAGAATCAGATATTAACAACAAATACGTGGATAAGGCAGGTTTGTAGAAGCTAAGCAAGCTCGTCCCCAGCCCCTTTTGACTTTTTTTATTTTTCTTGGTCCGAGAAAAATAAAAAAAAGTCAAAAAAGGCTGGGGACGAGCTTGGAAGCTAAGTCAAAATTTGAAACATATTTCAGATTTCCAACAATTTGTATCGAGTATAAGCTCTCTTCCCTTGAATATACGCCCAGAATATTATTTCGATTTTTGAATAAACGCCTCCCCGCATATTAACACTTATAGTTAATGGCGGTAAACGATGGTTAGTTATCTTATCCAAAATAAAACAAAAATTCAATAAATACAAATGAATAAAGAGTAAGTACGCGTTTGATTAGTTTCCTATTAAAACACCTCCATTAAAAAAGACGCCTCCCTCGAGAAGACGCCCTGCCCGAAAATTATTCCAGGTAATACGGTGTCTATCGAAATGCCATAAATATGATTATTTTTAGAAAGACTATTAAGAAAACTCAGAACTCTGTCAGAATATTGAATTATGTTAAGCTGTCGGAAACGTGGCATGGAAAGTGCTGGCCTACATGTTGCTTAGATTAGGGTAGAATCAACCTCGTTCCCATGGCTTCTTGCCTTTTCGAACAGGCAAGAAGCCCTGGGAACGAGGTTGGGGTATAATTTTTATGTTCGCAAGTATCCACGAGAATAGAATTTAAGTACAGAATAATTTTGAACGCCCATCGGTATATTATTTTTACTACAACTAGAAATGGAGTAGTATTTTAAATTCTGATTCTTCTTTGTATATCTGACTCCAGAGATATTCACTTGAGAACTCGTCAGTGGGCACCTGACATCTAGCCAACGTCGAAAAGACGTCAAAACGTCAAAACAGCATCTTTTCAGCGTTGATTAGATTACCTTGCCAGCAGATTTAAATGATAAATATATTTGTGTATATTTCTTTTTTCGCATACAGGTGTGGTACAATCCTTACTTGACATGGAATACTAGTTTATATGGTGGTTTAAAAACGATCAATTTAGATCCAAAGAGTATATGGCTACCGGATATCACATTATACAATAAGTAAGAATATCTTGGTACATTCTGATTGGGTACATAATAGTCAACCTACATTCTGATTGGCTACATAATAGTCAACTTACATTGCAACAAGAATTAATAAACATTGCATTCGAGTAATAAATATGTGAATCACTCCATATGTGAGCTAAAACGAAAACTATTTTTCTAATTGATGAAGCCAGCTATCACATCAGGTCTAATCAATGTTTTCAACGTTTATTAAACCTTGCATATCCACTGGGTTGCAAATTCCATTAAACTTTCTGACCTAAACAACGAAGACGATCGAACTATACGCATTTCGCTATATTGTGTAATATTGCATTATATACGAAATATGTTATCCCTATTATTTTTATTTTATTTTTTTATTTATATATTTATTTTCTGATCTCTAACGTTTGATGAAACCATGCTGTAGTGTTGAAACTTTCCAGGAACATAGGTCAACACATAATTAACATTTTGCCGTAATTATATTCTTGATGATGTTATCACTAATGATGACGTCATCCAGGCAAAACAGGTGGTGCAAAAAATATATATATTTATGTGAAAAAAGTTTTGATCACCAAAATTTGTTGGAACGTTTTTCAAGATTTCTTTGGAAAACATTTTATTACTACCTGAAAATTTGGGATCTCATTTATAATTGTTTGATGTATGATTGTTTTTATTTATTGTGGTATTTTCATAAAACAGTGAAAACGAGACGTTTGTTGCTCCAAGTAGAACTGACAATGCAATAACTTCCTTTTTGTGCAGTGACTTCCAATTTGTAACAAGTTCTACTTTGAGCAGCAAACGCCTCGCTTTTATTGTTTTATCAAACGGACTATCAAATTGAAAATTCCAATCCTGACCTCATGGTGAGCAAAACACTTGTTCAAAGTCAGCAGTAAAGACGCTAGAACAACGTCGAAGATGGTGTTCTAGCATCTTTACTGCGGACTTTGAACAAGTATTTTCCCACTGGGTTTATACCATAATATTTGCAATAACACATTCACCCAAATCCTTACTCCAGTATTAAACACTTAATTATTTTATTTAGTGCCCAAGGTGAATTTGGTGGTTCCATGGACAAACTGCAAACACGTGTTATATTAGAACACACGGGGAAATGCACGTGGCTTGCACCTGCTATGGTTAATTCAAAATGTCAGATAGATATCATATACTTTCCTTTCGATACTCAGCATTGTGAACTAAAGTTTGGATCGTGGACTTACGATAAAAATCGATTAGATTTACAAACAGAAGGTAGGTTATCTATAATCACACGACGTTGTTTCGCACAATATTAATAATTTTTCATGGCGGTCAGTTTCATAAAATATATTTTCTTCGTGTGGTTTCAAAATTTGGCGGTCGTGAAAGATTTTTGACTCGCGAAAAACAAAAAGGTTGAATTAGAGTCTCAGGAGGCCATTATTTAGTTATCACCGGGCCGAACAAGGTTATTTTATTTATTTATTTATTTTTATTTATTTCATTATTTTAGAAAATAGAAATAGTACAAACATATATGTAATTTTCAAATATCTTTAGCTCCTGACGCTGATCTAAAGAAATATATGAAAAATGCTGAATGGAAACTTATCAGTATGACTGCGCAGAGGAATGTTGTGAAATATATATGTTGTCCCGAAGCGTACCCTGATATTACTTTTATTCTTACTATAAAAAGAAGATCTTTATTTTACCTGGTAAATCTAATCATTCCGTTAGTGATGATATCTGGATTGGCTTGTATGACATTTATGGTTCCTTTTGAATCTGGTAAGTGTTAACCTTATTAGTAATAGAGGGAAGACCCCTTCCAACATTAACTCTTAAGCTGAAATTTTCAGAGTTTCAGTTTTTATTCTTTTGATAACGTTTCCAAAAACAAAGGTTCGTCCCTATCCTCCTCAAAATGTTCATTACAGTTGGTACAAATATCGTGCCAAGTTTCATGGTGTAACACTAAAGCAATCGGGAGATCTAGAGACCAGGGGGTCCTCTAGTGTTGAGGAGCTCCTAAAAAGTTAAAGGACATTAAAAAATTACCAATGTCAAACGAAACATTTTTGGCAGGTTTTTATAGTAAATCAATTGGACTAAAAGTTCTACAAAAAAAGAAACTCCACAGCTCGACCGTAGCAAACAGAGCCATATTTAATCCTTCGTTAGTACGGTAAGGTACCCCTGGAAACTTGTTAATTCATGGGAAGGTATTAGAAAATTCAGGGGGCAAAAAGTCTGATGCAGATTTTTAAAATATGTAAGAAAATAACCTCCTGAATAATAATTTTTATGTTACTTTCACAGCAAAACTTAAAAATTCAGGGGGTCCATACCATAATAATGAAGGGTTGAATTGTATTTTGACATTTTTACAAACTATATTCTTAGGTTCTCAGCCGTAGCAATAGCCACAAGTGATGGTTCGTCATAGTCAGAAACTTGCAGTTGATTGTTTTTTTTAGTACTAGAAACCAATCAATTGAGTTCCAAGATCGTTGACTTAATAAATAGCCATTAATACTAAATTCAACAATTCAGTGGTTAAGATAAGAGCAAATAATCGCTGCGAAAGAATGATTTCTGAGCTAAAAAGCCTGAAGCCATACTCCACAATCCCTCTTCCACGCTGATTATATAATCTTATTCAATTACTGATTCTAGGAGAGCGAGTATCATTATCTATCACTGTGCTTTTATCAATGACTGTCTTCATGTTGCTCGTCCAAGACATGATACCACCCACATCAGATGGCGTTCCACTTGTGGCGAAGTTTTACACGGCCGCTATGATTGAAATGGGTTGTGGTGTTGTTATTGCAAGTTATAATTTGCATCTTTATTTTATTGATCCACAATTTTATAAAATGCCGCAATGGATGAGGAGTTTCGTGTTAGGTATGCACTTATTACTGGTTGAAATAAAGCACTAAGGGGCGCTGGACGATTAAAATTTCTGTTTCCGTTGCATGGAGAAATATTCTTGTCACATAGGGTTAAAAAGTAACAGCAGAAAAGTTAGAAAATAACCTATATTCAATGTGTTTCGGAATAATCGACGATATCGACGATACACATGCAAAGCACATCAAATTAATATGATTTTCGTATGTTTCAGCAACAAATTTGTCGCAGAAAAAATGTAACAGGGGGAAATATTTTTGAAATATTTTCATGCGATTGAAACAAAATTCAGTTTTGCTTTAATCGCTTGAAAAATCATCCCGTGTCCATAGAGCTTAAGAGTAGATAATCATTGTAAAGGAGCGACATCTGAGCATAGCTTCAGGCGTTGTAGCCTAACTATGCTCAAAAATCACTCCTCCACAGTGATCTATCCTCTATTCCTTCCATAGTTCTTATATTGTTTGTATTAAAGCTCGTACGCTATTGTTTCTTTCTGTAAGACGTTCCACTAGCAGAAATTGACATCACACCACTTGTACTACTATCAATTTCTACCAATAGAATATCTTTTCCTGACATTAATATTTTTTTTAACCCTATTCAGGCTATTTTAGCCCCCCTCTCATATTTTTTTTCATAACTTTTGAACGAATGGCTTATATGATTAAACATTTTGGGACTTTTCATACAATTTATCTAGGGTCATTTTGAAAAAAAGATGTACAGGTAACTAGGGATAATTTTTGACAGGTGGTAAAAAAATATTTTCAAAAAAAAAAAATTCTTATTATTTTTGCCTGAAAAACGTTTTGGTATATAGTTTTAAAACAAAAAAGTTTTACCTATCTTTTTTTGCATCACCTGAATTCCAATGATGATGTCATTTACGGAGCCCCCCAAAAAAGCCCGGCCTGAATAGGGTTAACGATATTTACGTTGATCCAACGTCTTCTATTTACGCTGAAGCCGGGTGTCTCCTTCGCTTTATTATAGGGAAATTATCTGTTTGGGTCGGAGTAAAAACCAAAAGAGAAACAGAATCAACTGTTGAGGAAACTATCAGTGAACATGCTGAAAGTGATACAGGATCAACATCAACACTGCATTATCTTGAAGAAGTAATGGACTATGGGACAGAAGATTCATCAAATTATCAATGGGAATATGAAGATGATGGCGAAGATATGGTACGATTTGTTGATCATGAGTCGCGACGATTTATGTTGAGACGTCAGTCTACAATAAATAGCTCAAAAGAACGTTATAAAGATATAAGAAACAACAATGATTTGGCATATAAACGAAGTGAAATTTCAAGAAGAGCGAAAACACTAAGTCATGAAGAATTGGAAGGCTTTATGAAAACCCAATATGATATTAAAGAATCAGAGCAAAGAATACGTGATCATAAATTAGAATGGAGACAGGCTGCTATGACATTTGATAAACTGTGTTTCTACCTATTCATCCTCATGTTCTTAGTGACTGTAATTTGGATATTTTTAGAGGCACCAGGCTATGTTGCTTGATAACTCTTCTTCCACCTATTCAAGTTGTTGAAAGCAGTTATTTTGATATTTACAGAATCCTCTTCGAATAATTGCAGAAGAGTAAGGCTATGTTGCTTTATAGAAAAAAAGACAATTTTCATATTTAAAAGCATGTTGTTGAAAGCCATTATTTGGATATTTACCAGAGACACCAGTGCATTGAATAAACGATCAAATAAATTGAGTTTTTTTTTCGGCTGATAGCTAATATACGTTCTAATACTACTTTAGAGTATCAAATAATCTTTTTTTTGAAGGGGGCGCGGGGAATATGCATGGAGGGGTTGAAAATTCTTCCAAATTTATTAAGCTGTGGGATTGGAAACATGGTAAATATAACACTCTATCGCTCGCTAACTCCTAGTTTTGTGTAGCAGCCAGTTTGTTAGTGAATAGTCCATTGATTAATTTATTCTAAATTCACGTTATTTTAGTTATTTGATTTGATAAAAGTTAAGAGTAGGGGAAGCTTAATTGATACTTTTTATTATTCAACTTTTATAAACTTCAAAGGACTAATTATATTAAATATAAGTTTGTTATCAAGCCGGAACATAACGTCTTACCAACTTCCAAAAGACTTCGCAAGATCAAATCCAGTGGACAGAAACTTGTTCAAAGTCTTCAGTAAAGACGCTAGAACAACGTCGAACGACGTAGTTCTAGCGTCTTTAAAGCAGACTTTGAACAAGCTTTTGCCCACTGGGAAGAGGTATATTTTCGACGTGGGTAAGACGTCAAGTGTGCAGTGGGATTAAAGTTCGTTTTCCATTCCATCCACACGTCGTGTGATTTCAATTTCTACCAATAAAATGTCTTCTTTTGGCTTTCACACGGAATTTTCCGCCTAATGTAAACAACTTTGAATTCCCTAGTTGCATACCATGTTCAAACATTTGTATACATAGTATAACGACCCCAGTACAACCAATTTCCTTGGTATACCAAACTCAATTCTTTTTCCACTGGTCAACAAACTCCTTATAAAACCTGTATTACGAAACTATCGATATAACGAAACTTTTTGTCGTTTGCTTTTAAGGTTCGCGTTATATCGAGTACTGCAGTTCCAGTGAGCACACAACGTTGAATCAACATCAAAACGACCTCGCGACATCGTTTAGACCTTGATCTCGCGTCGTGAGGATGCATTCAAACGATGTCTTTTCGATGCAGATAAAGACGTTAGTTCCGACATGGTTGTGCTATTTCAAAGTTATTCCATTTGTTTTGTGTCTACTAGGCTATATATTCTGAAGATAATTTATTAAAAGTCAGACTGTATCAAAAATGGTATCTTGTCATCGAGTTGCGATTCATACAAAAGAAACAAACAGAAGTTTCTTCCCTGCAAGCACACGTAATCGGATCAACGTCAACATCAAAACGACATTGCGCTGTTTTTTGACATTGTTTCAACATTGATCAGTCGTCGTATTACAGATGTTATCATAAATAGCTCGACCAATACACGTTTTTTTTATAAGAAACCTAGCGAAGGACCTAGTAGCAAAAGTTTCTTAATTATTACGTCAAAATTGAAGGTTTTTAGTTCTAAAAGTTTCTTAAAGAGTTCTTTAAATTTTTCAAATATTATTAAAGTACAGAGACCAAAACGGACAATAATAACGAGTAAGTATGTTTTAATTGCATCTTGTAGCTTACTAAAAAATCGCTCGTCTAACAAAAGTACAATTCCATAAAAATCGTCAAGTTTAAGGTAATTCTCAGATTTATCGTCAAATAAAACTCGATATTTGTCTAGCTTTTTGTTGTACCACGAAACAACATCAACATGCCAATCCAAAAGGTTTCTTATCCCAATAAGCAGGAATAATTTGTAGTAGTAAAGTTTCTTAATTTTTGAAGATTCTGGTACTGAGTTTCTTATAAACCGGTTTCTTATATAAAAAAAAAACGTGTACGCAAACGCCCTATTCTCTGTATTAATACCAGGATAGTCTTTATTTATGTTTTTGCTGATCGAAGAAAAGCAAGACTCATACTTACAATAAATCGTCTAGCTACAGTATATTTATAGACCGAGCTAAACATTATAAATTGCATTAAACACCCCTATTTGGTTTAAGATAACATTGTAAGATTTCTTCTAGTAGAGATATTGCAAAACCTTTAGTGGATTCTCAATGAAGAAGGGAGTTTAAACAGAATTTTTTGATGACGTTATCATAACAAGGTGAATACTCCAGTAGATAGCGTTTATCGAATGTAATATATTAATCCTTCGCAGCCGGGAGTGCGCATATGTGCACCTTAATACGTTAATACACCACAACATAATTACGTCTAAACCTACTAATCCGCTCCCTGCGCTGCAAAGGGCTAACAATAAACTCCCTGCGCTGCAAAGGGCTAACAATAAGCTCCCTGTGCTGCAAAGGGTTATCAATAAACTCCCTGCGCTGCAAAGGGCTAACAATAAGCTCCCTGCGCTGCAAAGGGTTATCAATAAGCTCCCTGTGCTGCAACGGGTTAACAATAAGCTCCCTGTGCTGCAAAGGGTTAACAATAAGCTCCCTGAGCTGCAAAGGGTTAACAATAAGCTTCCTGCGCTGCAAAGGGCTAACAATAAGCTCCCTGAGCTGCAAAGGGTTAACAATAAGCTCCCTGCGCTGCAAAGGGTTATCAATAAGCTCCCTGTGCTGCAACGGGTTAACAATAAAGCTCCCTGTGCTGCAAAGGGTTAACAATAAGCTCCCTGAGCTGCAAAGGGTTAACAATAAGCTTCCTGTGCTGTGAAGGGTTAATAATGAGCTTCCTGAGCTGCAAAGGGTTAACAATAAGCTTCCTGTGCTGCAAAGGGTTAACAATAAGCTCCCTGTGCTGCAAAGGGTTAACAATAAGCTCTATGTGCTGCAAAGGGTTAACAATAAGCTCCCTGTGCTGCAAAGGGTTAACAATAAGCTCCCTGAGCTGCAAAGGGTTAACAATGAGCTCCCTGTGCTGCAAATGGTTAACAATAAGCTTCATGTGCTGCAAAGGGTTAACAAAAAGCTCCCTGTGCTGTGAAGGGTTAACAAAAAGCTCCCTGCGCTGCAAAGAGTTAACAATAAGCTCCCTGCGCTGCAAAAGGTTAACAATATTTGGACGTATATCAATGGCACTAATCGTGTTTTAGAGCTTGTTTGATTTTGTTCAGCCTTGTCTATGACGTAATGTATGACAAGTGTCTATGACGTAATATATTTATGCGCACTTAATTAAAGAAAAATATATGTTAGTACTTCCATTCATTTATTAGAATTTGTTTGATTAATTAGATGACTTCAGTCAGAAGTTTCTAAAGTGCCGTTTACACTAGGGAAACATAGCCCCTGCACTATTATTCGCTTTTGATTCGGATGATATCAAGCATGACCTTTGTAAAATGTCCATTGGATTATGATTTAACTGACCACTGACCATGTTAACCCTATTGAAGCCGGGCTTTTTTGGCTTCTACATTACCGGAAGGGAGGGACAAGGGGCACAAAGTCCCGCGGCCTCTTTAATACAGTCAAATTTTACCAGGTACCCACACAGGAAGAGGCCTCCTCTCAACCTTATCACCATAATTAAGTAATATAAAAGCGTCCCAATCTCTTCTTTTCTTTACACGTGTGTACTACCGGACTAACGGCATCACCTCCTTATACACCTTCCCAACTTTCGAACCACTAATGCTTACGGCATTTGTTTGGAGTTTGGAATAAATTGTTTGATTCGATTACGTCACTGGCACCTGCTATGATGTTATCAACAATATCAGATTTTTGATCTGCAAAGTGCTGTAAAATGACAATGATCCATTATTTGCAAACCACTAACGAAAATGACATGAAACTTGATACAAACACTTTGGCATAATTAGTTAGTGACGTCACTGGTGCCTGCTATGACGTCATCATTTACGGTAAAATATAATATCGGATCTGTAAAATATACAACTTAATCTGTAACTTTCAAAATATTCATATATTTCATTATTCTTTCCATAAATAACATTTATTTGTTGAAAGATAGCCTAGCAACAACGGAGACTGTTTTAACAAAATTTTATATTTTCAAAGAAGTTACCCCCTGTTCAGAATTAAGTTAACCCCGGAAATATAACAGAAATATTTAACAAATAATCCATAATCTTTAATAAAAGTTATTGCAACAAGTTCTACTTTGGGCAGCCAACACCTCGGTTTCATGTATTTGTGAATAGGTCTATTGTTTATAGATTTTAACTTTTTAACGTGTGAACGAATACCGAATATATTCGGCCCGACATTGTCCATATATGGAGATATCCGCGACCATATTCGGTAGTCGTTCACACCGAGTACGCAAGCTGCTCCCAGAAGGTTTTTCATGCTAGCATAATAAATTTACAATGACATATATATCTATATATATATTTATATTTATATTTGAATACCTCGTATACACGTTTTTTTTTATAAGAAACTTATAATTTTAATGAGAACTGGAGTGTCTTAATTTTTGACAGTATTTTGGAACTCAAGTTTCTTATTTGTTTCTTGAAAGTACTGCCAAAAACAGAAAAATCCACAAGATCTGCAGTGATTTAGAGGTGTTTGGAAGAAAAAATATCAATAAATGTATTAGTTGTTTCTTGCAAATTTCAATTCTGTGTTTCTTATTTTTTGACCTAAACTCAGTTCTGTTTCTTATAACGCTGTTTCTTATAATAAAACGTGTAGTATATATACCTAAAGTTTCAATTTACCCCTTTGACGTTCCGCAAAGATTAAAAGAAATTGTAATCATTTATATTTGATTATATTATAATCTCGTATTTTCATTCTATTGCTAGTAATATAGATTAGGGAGTATCTCAAAAATAAAACCTACAGAGGAGAGTACTGAGTCAATAATCTTGCAATGGATTTTTTTCTTCGTACCGAAGAAAGCAACCCATTGCAAGCTCATTGACCACCTAGCACACTTCTGTACAGATTCATTTTTTGTTGAATTTGGTCAATCTTAGTCGATTTAACCGTATCAAAGAAGATGGTTTAAAATCGGAATGAAATTGGACCTAATTCAGGAAATTGGAACTCTTTGAGAACCCCATGGAGACTCCTTGTGAAACCATACGGAAAAATGACATTAAAGAAAGAACGCGTAAATTGTTTACGCCAGAGAAAGTGTTGGAACTCAAGATAAAACGTTCGGTACGAGTCAGACATCAGCTTTTACTAATAAAATATAGCTGCTAAAAAGTCATCTATCGTCATCGATACTCTAGACTTCAATGCCTCATCTAAGTATTTTTATATTCATCTCATTCCAGGGCTTCTTGCTTTTAAGCAACAAGCCCTGGAAACGAGGTCGTTTTTACATACAAATATTTAATTGACAGAAGATGATTACAAAATCTACAAGACATATTTCCAATATTTCCTCACGAATGAGCGCCCCTCCTAAATCTGTGTTATTTAATAAGCTCCCCCAGGGCGTTAAAAGGAGGAAATACGGTAACGGCATAGTCGTCAATAAGAACGATATTGATACAATATAACTTGTCAATGAGTAGTCTCCAGTCTTTATAGTTTCAAAGGATTCGTGCTCCTAAACTATGACTAGCTTACTTATACGAATACTAAGTTTTCTGCAATTTTTATGTTCACCAATTGATGAAATCTGCACTTATCCTTGCCGGCACGTGACGTCTAATCAATATTGAAAAGGCGTCGTTTGACGTCGCGACGTCAAAAGGACGTCTGTTGGAAGATAATTAGACGTCACATGTCCTCCTAGATATATTAGTAGGAACATTCAGACGGCATTGACTCAATGAATATTGACCAAATTACCTACTGAATGTTATCCAGGTACACGAGATCAAATCAATGTCGAAACACCGTCAAGACGTCGTTTCAACGTCATTTAAAAAAAGATTGTTTTAACATTGAACCGACGCCGTGTGACGAAGGGTGTTGTTACAAATTAAAGACGCCTGCATCTTTAAACTACTTGCTTATAATATAAAATATGCTGGCTCGATATATTTTATTCGATAATTTGAAAGCCAATAGCGTCTTCATAAGAAGGAGGTACATCAAATTCGTTTTCTGGTATATATTCAGGAGGGTACACAAAATCACTTGTCCATTCTGTATTATGGACATCTGTTTCGACATAAGGTGGAGCTGTTGGAGATGAAGATTGGATGTATGGTGGTGTATAGCTGGTGTGATCTATTGGTTGATAGCTTGGTTGGCTACTTGAATCCATTGGTTGATAGCTGTGACTACTCGATCCCATTAGCTGTTCAGCTGAAGGATAAAAAAATAAAAAAATAAAAATATTATAATTTATATACTTTATTTCATCTGGTGATACACCCGACGATACGAACGCTACATCGCGAACTCACTGGCGATACAGCCGACGAGACGAACGCTACATCACAAACCCACTAGGATTGTTTATATTTAGAAGACTGCTGGGATTGTTTATATTTAGAAGACTGTCTCCATTGACCAATCAGAAGGTTAGTTATGCTGGTGTTGGAGAATTGTATTAACCTTATACTGAATACCTCCATACGCATAATACATGTATATTGCACACTGAATACCTCCATACGGGTAATACATGTATATTGCTTACTGAATACCTCCATACGCGTAATACATGTATATTGCACACTGAATACCTCCATACGCGTAATACATGTATATTGCTCACTGAATACCTCCATACGCGTAATACAAGTATATTGCACAATGAAAAAAACTGCCCGCGCGGAAATATACGCCGAAGGGAAATGGAACGTTACTGAGCATCTGAAACATTATGTTCAAACAAAATACGGATTCGACAATCTTGTAGCTGGTTGGTTCTTTCTATAGAAGAAACCAATCAATTGTAAGTTCAATGACATGCACGCTTTTTTTATAAGCACCAGTAAATTTGAGATGAAGCTCAGTGATGCTTGACTTTTCAGCGATTTGAGGCTCAAGTGATACTTAGGTGATTCTAATTTACCAATACAAATATTCTGGCTGATTCGAAATTGTATTTTTCTTGTTCTGACTTTCGAAAATATAACCTTACTTTCGTGATTTTAAAATGATTCTCGTAACTAAGGCTTGTAACTAAGGCTTAGGTGATGCTTAGGCGAGGCGTAATTCTTGGTCAAATTTGCGCTTGCGATACTTATAAAGATGATGCTTATAAAAAAAAGTGCATAACTCCTTTCTTTTTTTATTGTTCTTACCTTGTTGTGCATTTTGTTGATTATTTAGAAGTGGTTTTGTACCGATTGTTAATGGTAACTTTAATTCAGGATAGCCATCAACTTTAATATGAATTGTATAATTTAATTTTATAGCTTTTGTTTTCACATTTGTCGGTGGTGTAGTTTCAGGAATAGGTATAGAAATAATACGTTGATATATTCGATCTACTTGCTTCTTTGTTTCTAAATGTGTAAAAGAGAGTACCAAGTCAACAATCTCGCAATTGATTGGTTGTTTGTAGCGAAGGTCCCAATCAATTGCAAGCTCATTGACAAAAATACTTCAGACATGGTGAAGCAGATATAACCGGAATACATCCCGGGTTACAGTCAATAGCACCCGAAATAACTGGGCATGTGTAAGCTGACAGCAAATACCTTATTACCTTTATTAAACGTTATTGGTGTTTTTTATTTATTTTTACTTTTTTTTGGGAGGCGGAAGCGTTTATTAGAGCGGGCGTTTATTTCAAAATAAATATTTTGGCCTGTAGAATTATTAACGATATTATGAGAAGTTCTTCTCTAGCAACTAAATATCAACAATACTATATCATTATCTGCAAGGAAGTGGTGAGAGTGTATTGACTTGAAATAGAGTGGCCATTTTTTTGGCTTTTTTATTGGAGTAGAGAGGGATCGTTTACAAAAAAAATCCAGCTTGTCAGTGGGGCGTTTTATAGTGTGAGCGTTTAATAGAGAATGAGCATTTAAAAGAGGAAATACGGTACACTATAATATTTCAAAAAGTCATAGCGTTACAAGTATATCCTTGATGGCGTAGTAAAATTATCGCAAAGATAATTCAATCTTAAAGCATGGCATAGTAAATACAATGTTGGAAGGCTGGGTACTAAACATAACAAATATATATTAATTTCTAGAAAATAAAACATGACATAAATCATTTGCCGAATTCAAACCGGCACGACGTGTCGGATTTTCACATATATATGGATATGACGTCACCTATATATTGTCTACAAAAGCATAGCAACTAAAAAAGCATAGGATTTCAAACATCCAGTCAAGCTTAGTGATTATATTTTCAGACGTTTCTTACCTATGACTTCTTTCACAATCTTTCGAGATGCATATCTTCTTTTGTTTTCTTTAGGATTGAATAGGACATATTTATTTAGCCTCGATTTGATGTTTCCCATCTTTCTAGCATTTACATCTTTGTATCTGATTGCAACTTTTGCATCTTCACCGGGACAATACATTGAATGTTCTAATGTCACCAGGAGATCTATAAAGATATTGAGTAAATTACTACCACATAGATACAAGACGTTGGATCAACGTTGCAAAAATGTCATAACGACGTCATGATGTCATTTTGACGTTTTTTCGGTCGTGTTGTTGTGTTCTATTGGGTTCCATTGTGTAAGTAAAATTAATCCGAGTTCTTCATTCCAAAATCATATACAGTATAATCCCGGTAACTCGAACACCGGATAACTCCAACTTGTATTATCTCAAACCATTTTTCTATTCCATTTGAAACTTTCCCAATGCTTTCTTACACTCGTTAACTCGAACTCCGGATAACTCGAACATTCGTTATCTCAAACCATTTTGCTTTGTCTCTTGGAGGTTCGAGTTACCAGGAGTATACTGTATTTTTATAGCTACAGTCTGCGT
The DNA here is from genome assembly GCA_032360805.1 of Neoturris breviconis. Taxonomy (NCBI): domain Eukaryota; kingdom Metazoa; phylum Cnidaria; class Hydrozoa; order Anthoathecata; family Pandeidae; genus Neoturris; species Neoturris breviconis. The sequence continues at coordinate 23,485 of JAULBZ010000245.1, forward strand.
CGTTTCGTGTCTCATAAACACCTATCTTCAACGAGATCATGCGGCATGAGACAAACCTGATGTCTCCAAAGGCTCCAGGTTAAGATATTACAAGCTATTATTAAAATTTCAAATGTACAGGTACAGAGATTGCAAATATTGAACTATTCTATTAACGCCTGTCCCGATTAAACACCCATATTATTAAAACGCACAGGGTAGTACTCTGCAGTATCGAATAAACGGGAATTTTTGGAATTTTTCTTGTGTTACTTCCAAGTTTATAAAAACCACCCATGTGGTTAGCCTCGTTATCAAACTTACCTTCTTGATGCAAATTAGTTTTTTTTGTAAACAATCCAGGAGTTCTTCTCATTACGTCTTTGACAGGAACCTGATTTTCTTGCGTATTTCCATCTATTATTTCTTTGATTGAAATAGGAGTTATAACTTTCCAATCTTTTGAGATTAAACCTTTCAATCCTTTGAAAATGATTCTCGCTAAAAATTGTAGTGAATGAATGTTACAGGACGCATATTAAACACAGTGTGAAAGACAACTGAATGCGGATCCGTATTCGGACGTGTATTGCCATATGGTCTTTTACGCTGTGATCTCTTTCGTGGCAGTCACCCGTATTTATACTAGCTACTTTTAACACTCATCTTCATACTTTTTTTTCATATTTTTAGGGGGTAATAATATCAAAGAAATTTGATTATTAGCTTTGATTTGTGAAAACATAAACCCTTTAAATAGTTAAAATAATTCAGCAATTTTCCGAGTGGTAGAAGTTACACATTTGGGCCTGCCGTTAGCAGAATCGCTCGTATTTATAACAGAATATTTATTTTAATTGTACAGAACAAGTTCTATGGCAAAGTGTGAACATCAGGAGGAAATGAACGTTACAAACGTATTAGATTAGTAAGGTGTACAGACCTTCCCGATGGGTAAAACTTGTTCAAGGTCCGCCATAAAGACACTAGAACAAGGTTTTCAACGTTGTTCTAACGTCTTTACTGCTGACTTTGAACAAGTATTTGCTCACTGGATTGTAAAAACTTCGTAAGATATATTCACTAGGATTCTCTATCTTTTTAAGATCGTTAGAATATAGGTCTAGTGACAAGGTTGTATACCTGTAATTTTGTATTTTACATCCCCATTACTCTCTTGTGCGGAAGATGGAAGTTCGTCAGGCAACTGGAAGCTAAATGGATACACTGCAACACCAGAAGGGTGTTCTGTGTTTGTAGTAACCGATGCTTCTGATGGTATACCGAATAATGTCACGTGTTTGTTTATTACATGCTCTGTTAATGTTTCACCATTTGTACAACGAGCTTTTCCTGAAAAATAATCATCCCAGTGAGCCAACTTGTTCAAAGTCCGCTCAAAAGACGCTAGAACGACGATTTCAACGTTGTTCTAGTGTCTTTACTGCGGACTTTGAACAAGTTTTTGCTCACAGGGATTTGTCTTCGGGTTTTTTTTCGAACTCCTGTTGCCCTATTGATATGACATATGCAAATGACGTTAAAATAACGTCACAGTAACCGTTCTAGCGTCATTTAATAACACCATTAGACCACACTGTGCGTTAGAATAATGTTGTAATAATCATTCTGAACGTCATTCTGAATATTCATTCAGTCCTGAAGGTAGGTACACGAATTCGCAAAGTCAAAGCGACGTCTTTTCGACGTTGATTAGACGATGTGTGCTGATTGGGCATGACGTCTCTGATGTTCTGCTCACTGGGCACGACGTCCCTGATGTTACAACAACCGTTACTGAGGGTGAGGTGACATGTGTGAAGTCCTTCATTTTACCGATTTTACTTTAATCCTATATAAACTGATAATTAGCATAAGTTCGTCACATAATGGATATTAAAATATCTTGCAGAACAAGAAGTTAGAATCGATCTATGTCGCAGCCTACTCCATAAATATGCACATGACCAAAGGGGCAAAAAAATGTATGCTTAAAGGAAGAGAATATTTTGTAATCTATGCGTTAGATTACAACTATGAGGTAATCCTAACCGCCATCTTTAATTGTGACGTAGATATTATGTAGTTTCAACCAATAATTAAGTGAAATTAGATATTCTTTAATGAGTATCGGAAGCAATTGAAACTAAAATGTCGTGAACAGAGATTCCTTACATATAACAACATTAAAAATGTCTCAGCGATGTCGCATGACGTTATTTTAATGTATTAGACGCGGTTGATTGCTGAATTAATATTCACCTGTTTGACTATAATTTTACATGGATATACACATTGGGCGCAAGACGTCGGATCAACGTTGTTTCGACATTAATCCGACGTCGTGTCCTTGCTAGGAAATTAATAGAAGGAGACAAACATATTTACCTTCTACAAATACAATTAATCTAAGCATTTGCATAGGTGCTGCCAAATTCAACAAAACATTTCCACCTATTTCTTCTCCAGCAAAATAAGTGTTTTTTCCTTCGTTTAAATTTATCGTGAATTCTTTTATCTTTCCCATTATTATTAATGTTACTTAGCCTGAAAAAAATAAAGAGAAAATACAGTTCTTCTATGGTAAAACGTCGCTGATATAACATTTATTCGACATTTCTTCGTCTCAGTTTGACCACGGTGAGCTGATTGGGTATTTTACAATGGCCAAGCAAAGTTTATTTAAACCTTCTTTCGATGAGATTGTATAACGAATGCGAAAGTGACGAAAGCAATTTCCCTACATACTTTAAGAATGTGAAAGTCAATAAAAGATTTAAAGGAAACATTATACTCGATTTTAAATTCACCATTTATTTTCAAACAAAGTGACGAGTGGGTAAAACTTGTTCAAAGTCCGCAGAAAAGACGCTAGGACATCGTTTTCAACGTTGTTCTAGTGCCGTTAATAGGGACTTTGAACAAGTTTTGGCTGTTTCGTATGATGTAAACATGAAGGAAGATTTCCATGATATTGATACGAGATAAGAGCAAATAATCGCTTTTAATCAAGGCTTTGACGAAGCAGTTTGCAGCTACATAGCTTCAGACTCGGATGTCTGGTTCAAAAATTACTCCTCTCTGCTGTGATTATTTCTAACTATTTTGTCCAATCGTAAAATTGTATAAACCATGAATAAACTACTAAATGATGAACTTTTAAAATCTTGAACAAAAATCTTTTTTAAAAAATAAAAGTTCTGTATGGAAGAGAATGAGTAGAACAGATGATCTTGAAAAGTCAGTGAATCATAAACAATCTAAAAGTCATCGACTGAAAAATATTTAATGTTTCCTTTAAACTTATTATTTGTATGAAAAATGTTTTTAAAATAAACAAACAAAAAACAACGATTTTGATTGACGGCTCCAAATTATCTTCTCAGTGATAAATATTAACTTTCGCTATAAAGAATATTTTCAAAGTTGTTCTAGCGTCTTTACTGCGGACTTTGAACAAGCACTTGCCCACTAGTTTAAAGTTTTATTTACTTCTATAATGTGTATACTTCGCGGTCAAACGACATTTGTTTCGTTCGTTTGACCATGGTACAGTCACGCGCCAAGGTTTACTTCGTTCATTTGTAAAGTCATGTCAAGAGATATGGTTTCTAAAAAGCTGCTCCTTGCTTGTTTACAATAATACTCATTCGAACTGGCACCCCTAGAAAGGGTATATTTGTCAACTGGGTCGATAATGAAAATAAATCATATTATGTTAGTCACGAAGGTGGAGGGTTAGTTTAGGGACAAGAGTGTATAGAAAATATGTAAAGGCAAAAAACCAATCAGTTGTAAGTGCGTCGGACTCTTGTTCGTACATGCAATTTTGAATTATTTCGACCCATACATTCATGTGGTTGTTACATAAGAAAATTAAAATTATCCATGATAAATATATCTACGCAAATCTACTATAGTGGGCAAAAACGTGTTCAAAGTCCGCAATAAAGACGCTAGAACAGCCTCCTGGGTCAACTCTTTCAGCATGCTGGGCACACGACATAGGAACAACATCCAATGACGTCCAAACGACGTCGCATTGTCGTTGTGACGGTCATTCAACTTTTGTATCGATGTTGTGTTGTTGTGTCGTGTGCCTGTCCAGTGTTCACTCGATGTCTAATCGTTGATTAGGAGTCGAATGCAGAGTGAAGCTCTACTAAACTTCAAAAATAACATATTTCGACGTTGAGTCCCTACAACATGGATCATAATGTAAATAAGAACTCTGAATATACATCATTATTGCCAACAACGAAACGTACCAGTCGTCGATACAGTGTACCCATCAATCATTTTTTCGTAATACCAGTTGCTACCTACAGACTTATCCACTACAATTTATTCCATCTGTTCTTACGAAAAAAATACA
>JAULBZ010000246.1:0-35433 GCA_032360805.1 Neoturris breviconis
TGGAAACATTTCTTTGGAAAATTTCTTTGGAAAATAGAAAATATCGGCGACCGTAAAACTTCTAACTTCCCAACTTCTAACTTCCCAACTTCTTAACTCGAATATTTCGCATACTCTTTTTTGCTAAACGCCTAATGTCTTGCTAGAGAAAAACTTCAGTTTAAATAAATATAACTTTGCCTTAAAACTATTAATCAAGCACCGGCTATCTTCACGTGTCAAGAAATATGCCGACAATAACTGTTCTATTGTTTTCTGTTTTATTACATAGCTTTTTAAAACCAATTTTTATAAAAAAAATGTCAGATTCTTTTAGACAAAAACATAATTATAGTGAAATAAAACCTACAAGTTACAAATATATTATTTACTCTTGTTTATAAAAGTAGTATACACTTTAAACTAAAAGTTTTTTTCACACAATACAATATAAGTAGCCATTTAAAATTGTCTCTTTAAAAACACATTTTGAACATCTTTTTAAAGAGCATTTAAAATTCAACTTTTTTACTAGGCGAATGATAAATATGAGATAATAAAGACTTTTCGGATTTTATGCTCTTGCATGGTTTTTTATATACTTTCTAAGCGTTCTAGATTAATTTTTTATTTTTTTTTTAAAAAAAACGATTCAAAGGGTTACTCATACCTTAACCTAACACACTTCTGTACAGATTAATTTTTGTTGAATTTTGTCAATTTTAGTTGATTTAACCTTACCAAAAAAGTTGGCTTTAGAGCAAAATTTTGAGATGGTCCATAAGTAAACAAAAAGATGCTAATACGACAAATATTTATATACTTCGACGACAACATTTTCTTCACCACAGTGGACATTTTCAAGTAAAGATTTTGTTACATAATTTCAATAAATACTGTTTGAAATCGTAACTAATAAAGTTATCAGTTACGTCATAGTTACGTCAATGATGTCAAACATTTGAAATTATGTAAAAAAAAATCTTTACTTAAAAATGTTCACCGTGGTGGAGAAAATTTCGTATTAACATTCTTTTAAGCATTACCTTTAAAAACATTACTAGGCCAAAAATTGACCCTCTTTTCTGGAAGATCTCAGAAAGTACAAAGTTTTACAAAGAAGACCAATGGGTAAATAGAAAGAGTATTTCCTAAAATGTCGATTAAACATGTTTATGTAGGTGTGTCCATTGGAAGGAAAATACCATTGTCTGAATGGTGCGTCCATTGGAAGGACAAGATCGAAGTATGATTCAATATTTTCTACTCGTTGGAACCCTTCCTTGTTTATTAGAGTTAAGCTACCTTTACACGCTACAATTAATCGGACTAATTTTGGGTACCATCTTTAAAAATCGGAAAACTCTGTGGAAAGAGTACAGATATTTCCGAGTTGTAGTCGATCTTTCAAGATGGTAGCCAAAATCGGCTTAATTACAAACTTGTTCCCAGCGCTTCTTGTCTCTTCACTCAAGAAAAAAAAATCAAAGAGACGTAGCATGTAAACATCCCTACAGTCACACAACGTTGAATGAAAACAATGTCTAAACAGCGTCGCGGCGTCATTTGACAATGATCCGACGTCGTGGTCTACTGAGGTATAGTTTAAAGAGATCTGTTGAGATTAGTTTTAAAGGGACGCTCTTCCGATGAAATAAACGTCACCCAAGTTACTAATTTATTTCCATAGAATGAGCCTAGTGGGCAAAAACCTTGTTCGACGTTGTTCTAGCGTCTTTACTGCTGACTTTGAACAAGTTCTTACCTACTGGGAAAAGAAGAACACAGAAATACTCTCAAAATAATTTATTTTATATTTACATTCCAGTCGGCACGTGACGTTTTATTAACATAAAAAGACGTTGTTTCGACGTTCTGATGTATTCACCACATAGATTATTTATATGTTAAACTTCTTGTATTTTCACCAAAGAAAATATCGAAAAAACGAGAAGTGCTGAAGACGAGTGTGTTAAGCTGGATTTCCATTAGCGTAAAATTCCGCGCGGAATTTTACGCTAATGGAAAACGGCCTTTAATCGACGTCGTTTCCAGAGTTTTGCTTTTTAAGAAATCCTGGGAACGAGTTCTATTAATATCATATTCTTTTAGATAAAAATTACCAAATAAAAATATATTCAGAAAGTAACCATGACAACCATGAAGCTATCCTTATGTTTAATTATATTGATGTTCGTTACTGTCAATGGAGATTCAAGTAAGTAAAAAAAACATATTAACGGCGAATTTCCACTAGACAAACATGAGGTGTGACGTCAAATTGTACCAATAGAATGCCTTCTTTCGGCTTTCACAGCAAATTTTCATCTAGTGGAAATCGACCTTTTCGTCACATAAGGCGGATCTACTCTATTTATATTCTAGAAATGGAGCCATTACATTGGTTGAAAGTTTTGTTACCTGTCAGGTGCGGTAGCTTTCAACCAGTGTAATGGCTCCATTAAGAATCTTTAAGATTCTATTGTTCTTCTATTGTTCGACGAATCAAAAGGTCTTACGGTGTATGACCATGTATACGATCCGAATACAAGCTATCCAGTAGGTAAAAACGTCATCATCAAAGTCGGCAGTAAAGACGCTTCTACTGCAGACATTGAACAAGTTTTTGCCGACTAGGTAAGTGTTGTATTTTGTCCGACATGTCGACAGACTTTCAATGGACACGTGAGGTTTCTCAACGTAACAAAAACGTTGTTTTGACGTCAGTCTTTTTAACATTGAAAAAAGTCATGTTCTGGCACGTTTTCAGCTGATGGTGTTATATTGTGCGCATGCGCATACTAATATGTGATAATCTACATTCTAGTGGATGAATTAATTGAAAGATTACTCAAAGATCCACGTGCGAGAGAACTTATAGCTAATAAGAAACCTTCTGAAGACTATCCACCGAAAACAAAAAGTGAATGGGGTAAATTTCGAGCTGGTGATAGCATTCCCCCTAGTAATGGCCATGGTCAAGGTTTCCGAGGTGACAGCGATAAAGCAAATAATAAAGTGATACAACATGCTGACATTAAAGCTACTACTGGTGGCGATGATTCTAGTGATGTTCCTCCTCGTCACAGCAGGTTCAACGGTGGTGGTGCGTTTCGTGGTGACGCTCCACCTGTTAGCTTACGTGGTGGTTTTCGTGGTGATGCCAAACTACTAGATCAGTTAAAATCCCTTCTCGAGGAAACAATAGAATACAACACAAAGAAAAGCAAACCAGAAACAAAGGAAAAATCTATAGTAGGATTACCATGGAAACGCACGGAAATGGCTAGTGCAAACGGTAAGAAATATTACTATATCCATATTGGAACGGTGAATTACTATATTTGAAAGTATTTGTAACTGAATTTCACATTAGATATCTAGGTGTACCCTACCGTTATGGCGGATTCCCACTAGACGAATTTATTCTGCTAGGTGACGTCGCTTTCAACCAATGTAATGGCTTCATATAGAATTCGCTCGAACGAGTACGCCTAGTGAAAATCCATATTAACAGTGGCTTTTAACATATCTCAAACCAACTTCGTTCATGGGCTTCTTTCTGCTGTTTGGTTGTGGAAACTATACAAAGACTTCATTACGACATTGATTGGACATATCCGACTAAATGCTATCTTAACCCTATTCAGGATGGACTTTTTGGGGCTCTGAATTGATGGAGGGCACCCTCTACAACTTTTGATGGGAACATGCTTTAGTGTTGAAACTCTCCAGAAAATTAGTTCAACACATAAACAACACTTTTGCATGATTATTATTTTAATGATGTCATTACTTATAATGACGTCACCAGGACCAAACAGGTGGTGCAAAGTGCTGAATAGGGTTAATACGTTAAAAAATATATATATTACAGATTTTTGAAAACATAACTCCCTTAAAAATTGATATTTAAGGAAGATTTATATGACCAAATTTTGAGTATCAGGGGGTTATGATCATCACACAAAAGAGTTAATTGCTATGATTTAATAAAAAGAACAAAAAAAACAATCAAGTATCATATACACCCAGTGCGCAAAAACTCGTTCAAGGTCAGCAGTAAAGACGCTTGAATAACGTCGCATGACGTCGCTCAAAGTTTTTGCCCACTCGACGGAGGGTTATATCTCTAAGCACGTGGTACGTTCTTTTTGGGGATAAAACATATTATTTGAAGTGAAATAATAAGATATATTTAGCATGTGGAAAAGTAAGCGCTATTGAGGGCGGTGTTGATACTTTCAATATACAGTAAAGCATGTTAAATAAAAAGCATCATTTTATTCATAGGAGACATTTTGAAACGTACAGAATCAAAAGAAAATTCACCAAGTGGTTTACCATGGAAACGTACTATAACAAAAGATGGTCCACCAAGTGGATTACCATGGATACGTACTTTAAAGAAAGACACCAGTGAATCAAGTGATTTAGAATCGAAAAAAGATTTATATAAACGTCTAGTTGGTGACATAAACGAACTATTTCGAATGACCGGCACACACAATGACGTCACTAAGAAAGCTGTAACTAAAGGTAACAAATAATGCCGACATGCGACGTCACATCGGCGTTAAGTCCCCTATTGGGAAAATACTGGTTTCGTATAGTACAATATTGAGTTTATTCCCAGCGGGTAACATCTTGTTCCAAGTCCCCAGTAGAGGCGCTAGAACAACGTTTTTAACGCTCTTCTAGTGTGTGTACTGCTAACTTTGAACAGGTCACACACCATGATATCCAGTATATTCTAAAGACGTAAACAATCACTGTACAAAATGGACTTTGAGTCCTGAATCTATGCTCACAAATCACTCCTTCACAGTGTTTATTTGTCTTATTTCAAACACTTCACACACGGTGTGACGTTTATAAAAATACTTGATTGCATTTGTACTTGTGTAACTTTTCATGCAATCTTAATAGCGCGAACAGGAAACATGATAAGTACGTATCGTTTTTAAAGTTCCGATTTTCCGATGATCCTCGATTTTGTCATAAACATAGCCGCAGTAGCTCTCGGAAATTATTAATTCCCTTACAATTTATTATAAGTCCCGATTTCTCAAATCTTCCCCGATTTTATCATGTAGGTCTCTAAAAAGTACGAGTCCAGTCTAGTAATTTATTTTCTCTCCATTATAGATGATAAACAATCAGTTGATTTATCTGAGCTATTGTCATCCGTACAATCGTAACAATGGAGAACACGCACTTGACCAATCAATTAGCTGCATCAAAGTCAATTAAAAGAACAATAAAAATATTGAACCTCTTCAAATGAGGTATTTTTTCAATCTAGGCAATTCCGATTTCCAAATTGAAAATATTATATTTATAATAATCATTATTTAGCCTGAGTATATACCTAGAAAGTTTCATTAGCCTACATAAATCCATAGAGATTGAATCATTACCATAGCGTAGCATTAGGACTACTGGACACAATCTCTTATATCTCCATATATGGCAATACACAGTCCATACACGGAGATATACTGGTCCGTATTCAGTAGTATTCCATACTATGTAGTATCACACCTATAATAGCCTACCTCAACCTCCATGAATTAGCCTACATGTAGCACCACAAAACTCTTATTAGTCTACTACGCACGAATAGTAATTGTGTTTACATCACAAAGAGATTAATTTTTACCAAGTACGTAACTGGAAATGTAGATGGTATATACTTTTTTCATCCTTTATGCACTGGCTAGTAAATTGTGAGTAGAGGAGCAATCTTTTGAGTATAGCTTCAACTTGAAGCTTGAAGCTATGCTCAAAAATCACTCCTCCTCACCCTGCTGGTGCACGACGTCGAAATGTCGTTTTGAAGTTATTTAGACGTTGTTCCGACGCCGTGTGTCCACTGGGTGATTATTTTATTTTGAGTAATGATTATTAACGCACCGTTACCCCCTGAAAATATAAAAATATACCAAAGAGTGACTGTTAAAATATTGCAAAATACGGGGGACTGTGACGAAAGAGTTAACTTCTTATAGCACTAGGAAAATTCTTTCGCACGAATTCTAAGTGAAGCCATTATATTGGTTAAAAATGACGTCATCTGTCAACCTTTGTAATGGTTTCATTTAGAATTTGAGCGAACGAATTCGCCTTTATCAAAACGTTAAACGTAAATGAACACGACGTGAAATTGACGTCAAAGCAATATTAAAGCGACGTCACTTTGACCTTTTATTAACGTCACGTCGCCCTAACGTTATTTAAACGTTTATTTGACGTCATAATGAGCACATCAAGTTAATTGAAAATTTTCACGTGTTTTCTCTCCAATCTCGTTCCCAGGGCGTTCTGCCTTTTCAAAATACGGAGATCGCTCTTCACCGAAAAAGTTGGAATTTTCTCCTTTTATGATTACTCTCTGTTACCTAATTGTAATTTGTATTGTAGAGGGGGATCCATTTTTCGGAACAAATCAGCACCTGTTTTAATTAAGTAGCACTTCGCCAATTTACTACCCCACCATTCACTTATGCTTATTGCACTTTAGGTATAAGAAAAAGAGAATAAGTGTACCAACCCCCCCACCCCCACCCCCTTACTATTAGACCCCCACATACAATAACGTGACAAAGAGGAGATAAAATCAATTTAAACTGCAGAAGTTACTTTAGTCAATGGTCTTGCATTTCATTGGTTCTTTCTTCTGAAGAAACCCAATCAACCTCAAGTTCCATGAACAATACACTCTTCAACGTAGTTTCGTTTGGTGCTCTCGTTCTATTATTTATTTTTTTATATTCTTTTTTTATATATTTATTTATGGTAAGAAAGTAGAAATGAAAAATTGTGTTTTTTATTACAATTATATTACAACCCAGAAGAAGAAGAGTATTGAGTTAACGATCTTGCAAGTGATTGGTTGATTCGTATCGCAAATTAATTGCATGCTCTCTGACAATACTATCTCCATTGCAGATCTGTTTTTCTCAAAAATAATTCGATGATGGCATGAAATTAGACGAGACCCAGTCAGTACGCATCATCATGTTAACGTCAAAACGATGTCTTTTAGACGTTGTTGTGACGTCTGGTGTAATGTTAGTGATGTTAAGAATTTCCTGATAATTTTGAAGATATCGAAGACGTTGTTCTAGCGTCTTTACTGCGAACGGTGAGCAAGTTTTTGCCCACTGGGAATACAATGTATTCTGCCGTATAGGAAATTAACGAAACGCATTACCAACGCGAATGCTTAAAATTCGCGTAAACACGCAAAATAAAATACACCTAGCTACATAAATGAAACCGTTCGTAACGTATTCTGTTTCTGTGACAACTAAAGAAATGCATGTGTTTTAGAGGTTAACATCTGGAAATATATGGTTGCTTCTTACCGTTGCAAATTTCAGTTCTGTGTTCTATTTTTTGGCCTAAATTCTTATAAAGCTGTTTCTTACAAAAACACATGTGAACTACTTGCTTATCATCTACTAAATACTCTGGAATTTCGTCTCAAGTATTCAGTACATTTTAGCTAATATTGTACTGATTTTTAAAGAGAAGTATACAAAAAGAATCACGAACAGAACAAACGTCCATTATAAACGTCAATTTCTACCAAAAACGTTGTTTAAGGAAGCGTCAACTTAGGTTATGCCTGTTCAACAGCATACACTAGACAACGACTTAATTAAGCATGGTTGTTTGCAATGATAAGTTTAAGAAAAGAAACCAAATCAGAAAATAAAAATAACATAAAGTAAACATACCAACTTTCCATGAAGTACAGAGTTCTTAATTTGACAAATTCACTTAAATTTTCTACTTTCATTGCAGTTTAACGACGCTTTTGTGATAAAATCTATTAAATGCTATTAAACAATTAGCTAGTTGTTCACTTTTCGAGAAATATATATTTTTTAATTATTATATAATTCAGTAAAGCGCTTTCCTTCCACTCTTCTACAACGAATTCTTGCAACGAATGAATCCCCAACTGGTTGCACGATCGCACGAAGTGCTGTCAGTGAGATTACCAATGAAGATATAGACAACATTTAGTTTATTCCTACTCATTTAGACCATAGTCGCCATGAGCAAGTCAGAACTATTTACAAGGGCCGTATAAATAAATTAAAGTTCTAAGATGTTCATTGACATGAGTGGTTAGGACTAGGCTTCAGGCTAGATATCTGTATGAATTTATTTCTGCATGTTCTTCTCTTCCCAGTGGGCAAAAACTGGTTCAAGTTTTTGTTCACTGAGTTACCTCCTTTTTTACATAGGACAATTGCATAACTTAAGCCTGATTACCATTATATGGGTCATAAGGATCTCCGTATGGACTGTAAGAATGTCAGTTTATATCGTTTTAGACACGGGCGGCAGACTTTTAGCGACTTATAGTGTATACGAGAAGCGGAAAGTTGTTTTTCCGCAAGCATAAAAATGATCACATCAATCTCGTTTCCAGGCTTTTATTTTTTGGCTTTAATAAATAACCTATCGATAACTCTTGCCCTTACCCAATTGCTAGAATTGTTATGGATAGTCAGTAAACCAGAGTATTAGGGCTAATTAGTAAACCGTAGTGTTAGAGCTAGTCAGTATACCATAGTATTATGGCTAATCAGTAAACCCTAGTGTGGAAGCTCGTCAGTATACCATAGTATTAGGCCAGTCATTCAATCCTAGTGTTAGGGCTATCTAGCCTATCTTGCCATTCCTACTCCCGACCGAAGATACACCCCAACGGTCCACCTCAACGGCCACACTTCCTCTTGATGTAACTACTAGTAGATTGCTTGTGGATACAATATTACTGTATTTTTTTACAACAAAAATAAAATCTGCAGAGGAGAGTACCGAGTCAACGATCTTGCAATATATTGATTTCTTTGTACTGATGAAACCAATCCATTGCAAGCTCGTTGATCTAACACACTAACGCACAGATTAATTTTTGTTGAATTTTGTCAATTTTAGTTGATTTAACCCTAACAATTTTTTAGATTTAATAAATATAATTGAAGATAATTATATGACGTAATAACTAAGATCCTCTTTAAATGGATACTGATATATCGCTCAGCCGATATAGCTCACCTTGCCGGCATAACTCATTCTTCCGTTTATATGGACCTGATATAACTTTCATTTCGTTCCCTCAACCATTGACATGTCCTGAAATTTGTATATTTTATTTCGCCTAGCCAATATCTCGGATGAATAAAGCGAGATATCGGTTAGACGAGATAACTCAGTTGTTATATAAATGATCTGCCGATATGACTGCAAAAATAGGGATGAGACGGAACATCGTTTCAGCGAGTTATATCAGCTGGGCGATATATTGGTCTCCATATAAAGATGCCTTAAGTACAAATCATTAACATTTATTACTTATGTGTAACGAAACAGCAATTAATTATATTAATCCTTTTTTAAAGATTAATTAAATTGTAATTTTTTTTAGTTTTCCAATAGCAGGATATTCATGAACAACCTCCCCTAAACTGATACAGGCAATAAAAGCAATAAATCAATCAATGAAACGTACGTTCTTGATGAAACGTTCTTATATGTTCCGTAAATTCTGCATTAAACTGTTTTGGCGATAGATGAGTTGAATCACGTTTCTTCGAACACTGTTTTTGTTTTGTTAATTTCGTTGTGTAAAATATTTTTTTCTGTTTAACAAAAATCAATCTACTAAATTGTTTCTTCCTTCTTGGAGTCGCTTTATTCTGTGGTTGTGTTTAAAATCTAGTAGTAAATTTTCTTGGTTTTATCCCTCAGATAATGAATAATGACAGAAAATTTGCACAGAAAAATCCCTCCTAAGAAACAAAAAAAATTAGCGTAGCAAAAAAAAAAGTCGGTAAAACATTAAACATTAACTAAACATTTAATCAACGAGGGAGGATACATTGAAAAGATAACAAGGAGAAGAGTGCTAAATTGTGTCTCAAAGCGACTCACATCACTGATGATACTGGTTGCGACTCTAACGTTCTGAAATAATAATGCGATATGGAAATACTTAAGTATGGCACAGGTTTACCTACCCTGAGCTCATCTTTGTTTATTAATTTCTTACATAACATTAGCCGTTCCTCGTATCGAATGATCAATACTGAACGTGTTACAAGATGGTAGAATATTATTAGCACTGATTTCTTCACTATGACTAGCATTAGATTCAGTCCTTAATATCACCGGATTATCTCAATTATGTACATGAATGAGGTGTTCTAAATGTAGTTAGAGTTGGGGGGCACTTGGGCATAAGGTATAATCATCAGTAATGCATATTCCTTTATATGTCAAATTGTCTTTTAATTTCTTAAGGTTTCTAAATATTGACTATGGCTGCAAGTGAAGATGCGAGGTAATCTTCATCATGCTTTTTTGCTATGATGTTGCATGATCTAGCTTTTTGGTCATTTATTGCATGATGGATCGAAAATCTAAAGTAGCATTAACTGATGCTTGGGGAGCAGATGGGTGTATGCCCTTGATAGAATCAGCATAGGTATTTGTCACTTCATCAAGTTTATTTTCCAATTCCTTGTTGTTGCTCCATATAGTAGAGAGTAGAAAGCCCTAGGTGCAAGACTGTTAGTATTAATTATATATAATTTCATACAAAAACTTGGCTAATAAAACTGTGAACGGAAACCGAGTAGCATAAGGGCAAAGTAAACTAGAGGAAGAAAACAAATGGAAAGCGGATCCGCAACCCCACCGTCACGTGACGTTCCTTTAACGACGAAAGCATGCTGTTTAGCGTAAAACGTCAAGAACAGTCATAGATAAGATGCCACGTGCCCATTAGGTGAGGTTAGTGATCTATAAAACATAAGTTGGAACAGGTCCAAGAATCAGACACAGGAGGATGACGATAAAAAGCGGCGTCTTCCTGTGTCAGTTTCCAGGTAGAAAAACATAAAAGTCAGTCAGACAGTCAGTCACTATGAAGGAGAGATACCAAACATGACATCGGAGTAGAGCGTGAAACAATGAAACAAAGCTTCTACATGTAAATCTTACTTATAGGCCACAGTGACCTTCGCCCCCTAGTACTATCAAAATGGAAAGAAATATATGAACTAAAAAATTAAATTTCGTGCAATCGCCTAATCCGTGGCAGAAAAAATAGGACAGTTGAAATTTAAAAATAAGCCACAAAGAACAAACTCTGCATTAAAAGATACTGAAGTTATTTTAAAAAGCTACAAGAAAAGTTGTTATAGTCACAATTGATAAGACTTATTATATAGCATGTCTTTTAAATGAAGTCGATGTTCCAAATAATAATAGCTCCACTTATAAACTTTCAAGATATGACAAAAAAATTATTCTGAATAACAATTATCACCTTTTGCGAAAAATATGGTCTTAACGTAATTGACGATCAAAAAACATTACCAATTATGTACTGGATGCGCAAGATGCATAAAACCTTGTTGGGAAAAGATTTATTATTGCCTCTAACAAATGCAGCACTAAATTACTCTCTAAGGTCATATCTAAGGTTTTCAAATTGATATTTTCGCAAATTCAGAACTTCCACGATAGAACTACATTTTATGCAAATTATAATAAATTTTGGATAGTCCAAAATTCCCAACCAATCATTGATAAACTTGATAAAATGAATAAGAAGAAAACAGGCCAATGTATCTCCACTTTTGACCTAAGTACTCTTTACACTAAAATAGAGTATGAGAACCTTCTAAAGTTATTTATTTAAATTAATCGACTTCGTATTTGATGGAGGAGATCGTAACTTCATTGCATTCTCTGATTGGTGTGTACTGGACAAATTGTAAAAAAAAGTAAAATGTTCTTTACAAGATCTTCACTTAAAACAGCTGTAAAACATTTAATAAAATAATGCTATTTTACTATTGGTAATACTGTTTTTACACAGGTTATTGGTTTACCAATGGGTATAAATCCAGCACCTTTCTAGGCAAACCTCGATCTTTACAGTTATCAATTGCATCACAAAAGCGATCAAGTCTGATAAAGCTAAAGCGCTCAATTATAGATTAGTTTCACGTTTTATTGATGACCTATGTGCAATTAATGATCGTAATGAACTTGGTAAATCATTTCCTGACATCTATCCACCTGAGCTGGAACTCAAGGTAGAACACCAGGGAACTCATGCCACATTTCCTGATTTAGAAATTACCCTAACAGATGGCATGTTTATTTATAAACTATATGACAAACATGATGCATTTCCCTTTTTTATTGTAAGAATGCCATATAGAAGTAGTAACATACATAGCTCTATTTTCTATGGATCCATACTCTCAGAGTTTTCAAGAATAACAAGAACAACTATGCTTTTCAATGATTTCATACCTAGAGCTAATGAATTATACCAACTAATGCTATCTCAAGGTGATAACAAAGAAAAAGTGCTAAAGCATATGTCTACCACCCTGATGCCTTTTGTTAATATAAAAAATATGTTGCAGAAATAATTGCCTCTTTTCATCTTGTTTGCTAACAAATATATTTTTTTATATACTTTTATACATACATTTTATGTTACTTATTTATCGTATTATCTTTACAAAACAACTGCTGGACAATACTTTCTTATATATATTTTCTACTTAAGTGTTTTCGTTTTTGTGTCTGTACTTATGTAGTCTATAAATTGAAAAATGTATTACATTTAAAATTAAGAGCAAGTGAAATCTGATCAATTCTGCTGGGGAGCCAGAGGATGTGAGGATAAGTTTAGAAACTATTTTTATAAGAAATCCAAAAAATATTTTCAAAAATGATAAACTTAATTAAGTGCTTCCTCCCTTTCCAGATAAATCAGTTCTTAGAATGGCAAAGTGTACTTTATTGTGTTACATACATCTAAAAAATAAAAAATAAATACAAAAAAATGAAGAATTACCTGAACATGTATTCCATCTTCATGTCAGATGAGAAAAAATTAAACTATTCAGACTATATATAGTATTAGCAGTAATAAAATAAATTTTGTAAAGGTGGTTGTCGTCATCTGTTATTAAAATTAAAAATAAATAAAGACTAATGAAATAGAAGATTACATATATTCATTAAAATCCATCGATTAACTCTTGCATCTTATCACGCAACTCTGCGATGGAGGAATATTCTTCATCATCCTAATAGAAAATAGAAAAAGTACCATATTGGAGTCAGTCTTTGATACAAACTCTGCATGGGAAAAATTAAAAGTGAAAGTGAAAGTTTTTTAATCTTAATGGGTTATTCATACAAAAAGTCAATAATTATGAATATCATTGACTATAAGCCTTTTCTGTAGTTATTAGCTTATGTCTTCACCCAGTGGGGATAAACTTGTTCAAAGTCAGCAGTAAAGACGTTAGAACAACGTTGACTGGGTACCGATTTGAAGCAAAACTCATGTTACACTAATCTCCCAAAACTCAGTATGAATGTTTTCTAGCATAAACGAAATACATACAAGACAAGAAACACGGAACAAACTAAAGAAAATAAAAATGTTTTGTTTATTTACCTGAGCATTATGCATTCTTAATTCGATAAGTAAAGACGATAATGGAATTTCTTCACTATAACCGTTCTTTAATGGTACTGAACGATGACCTAAAAATTAACAAAAAGATTCCAAACAATGATCTAAATAATTAACAAAGAGATTCTGCACAATGACCAAGACAACCAACAGAGAGACTTGGAACAATGATCTAAAATAATGGTAAAGAAAAATATAACTCATTTACACCTGCAAAATACAATACTGTAAATCCTCTAACAAACGCCCCCTACTTAAAAGATACCTCCCACCAACAAATGCCCCTTTTTTCAATTTTTGTATATAGACGCCTCTCCTACCTCCCAACCGCCTCTTTTAAATGCTTCCCTCTTATAAGTGCCCTCATCAAAAGGGACATTTAATGGAAACATTACCCTGACAGGGGCGTTTATTAGAAACACGTCCATATTTGGACCTTCAAGTTTTTAATCATATTAAAAAACCGGAGATAAAACATTCTATAAGGGTTTCGTTGTTTGTACAAGTTTAAGTGAAAGAAATATTCCTTTGCATAATTGCAAATTATTTATCTAATATCTAAGCAGTACTTAGCATGCATCAGAATTTATAATGGCTCTTTCTATAAAAGAAATAAACGCCTCCCTCTTTTAAACAGCTCTCTCGAATGAACAACTCCCTAAAAATCAAAAAATTATACAAATGTCCCGGACGTTTATTAGAGAATTTACGGTAATAATGCTGCAAGTACAAAATAATCCATTAAATTTAAATGTGGCCAAGAAAAGAGCATCAAACAAAGCAACACTGCAAAGTAAGGTATTTACCATGTGGACAAAAACTTGATCAAAGTCCACAGTAAAGACGCTAGAACAACATTTTCAACGTTGTCTTTAATGCTGATTTTGAACAAGTTTTTGCCCATTGGGTAATCAATGATCGAAACCAACCAATTGTAAAATCGTTGACTGTGGTCAAAATAAGAGTAAATAATCACTATTAAGGATTGATTTTTGAACATAGCTTCAGGCTAGTTGCCTATGCATAATCAAAGGTACGGTGTTGAAAGTAACCCATTAAACCAACTGAAAGTAAACCTAAGCACATAAATATGATTTGCATACACACATTATAATAATAATAATTATGAAATACAGATTTGCAGACAAAAATGATGCCTCATGAATTGCTCGAATATAGTTGAAGCAAATTGCTTCTGACTTTAATGTTCTTTAATCGCAAATAATTCATGTTATGCTATGTTAAATTCATGTTGTTCTTCTTTCGACATCACATCTCTCGTTTCTCAAACACTTCGTTATTCTGATACCTGTTCTTGGCGTGCCTCTGATTTTCCAAATGTAAATGAAGTCTCTTTCGTTCAGGTTTCTTTCTTTTAACTTCTCTTTCTACTGTTTAATTTCTTTCTGATATAGTATAATCTTCAGTAATACTTACGCCTTTGTATTCTGGTTTGTTCTTTAAGTTCCCAAGATTCTTCATCACTCTATCTTTATCTTTTTTACACTTCAAAATAATCTTGATTGGTCTTCTTTGAATTTTTTCTGCATTCTCTATTCTTATAATAGCTATGTACGCTATTGGGGTACGTAGAGCTGCTAAGAGTTTCTTTTATACCATGAATGAATATGTTACATGAACGTAACCTTCTATCTTGCCGTTGAGCCACTTGAATGTTCTTCTCTTCCTGAATTATCGATCTTAGATCTTTACATACACTTTGTGAGACTTGTTTATTTCCTAATCTACATTTTGTTTCTTTTATTATTGTTCGCACCAGTTTTTCTTCCATCTTAGAGGTCTTTTCTCTAAGATTCTTTAACAATGACGCTTTTATGTTCATGCTAGCTAATTCCACCTTTTTATTTATTGTTGTTTGCAGTTCTTCCATTACTTTGCAGTTAGTACCCTCTTTGGGACGTTATGGTAGCTTCAGGCTCGGTTTCTTTTTGATCATACCCTTTAGTCCTGCCATAGACTTGATCTCCTTTTTGTAATTTGTCTGTGTGATCTTTACTTGAATATTCTTTAGTAGATAAACCCTCACATAGCTTCCGACATTTAAGCACGAGAACGGCGTTTTCTGATTTAGTGTTTTGGTTTCCAGTTTCAAAATATCTACGCTTTTATTTAGTTCCTCAATTTTCGTATTTCTATCGATAATAAAATCTGGTTTAGATATCGTATTCTCACTTGCTACGCAATTAAAACAAACATACTTGCTATAACAATTTGTATCGAACATTATCAAATTGATACTCTAGTAGCTGGGTGCAACTGTAGTACACCAGGCGTTTACACCCATCGCATTTTAAATGCTTCTTTTTTACAATTTTTATCGCACTGCATTCTAGGTGTTTGAGCCTCTTTGATTACCCACTTTTCTCTTGTGTGTTCAATATTTCATATGCTTTTCAGTTGTAATATCCTAATTTTCTAATAGAAACCATGGATTATAAAAAAATAATAATAAAAGAAACAAAATGTAGATTAGGAAATAAGCAAGTCTCACAAAGTGCATGTAAAGATCTAAGATCGATAAGACAGAAAGATAAAAATGCTCTTGGTAAGCTAGCTAGCTAAACAAAAAGGAAAAGAGAGAGGAGATCAGGCTTGTAGTAGTAAAATATGGCGGCAATGCCGGCGATAGATAAACATCACAATGGTGGAAAACACTATGGTGGCCGACAAGAGCAAACTGTCTTCTTCAAAGGAAATACTGCCGCTACCAAATTGTCAGCCACCGTGAAACACAGAGAAGAGAGATTTTCGTATGCCAAAGTGTTGTCAAGATCGTAGACTCATTTTTTCGCTGAAGTAATAGGAATTTTTTCGCGATAGCTGCCAAAGGAGCTCCGCAAATGCGAAAAAATTATTTTTCATAAAAAATTATCACTTATCATCTTAAAAAACTGAGGAAGAAGCTTCTGCAACATACAAAATGTCTGCTAAAAAAGGTTTATGGTCAAAGTCTCATAGAAAATTAAAATGTCAAAAAATGTCTAGGTCTACCCTTCTCTCTTATCATTTTAGAATGTTATTTAGGTGAACGTGGTCAAAACCTCATAGAATCTCCAATTTTGAAAAAATCCCTTTTTCGCCAATACTCGGTTCCGAGTTGACGAAATCGAAGAAAAAAATCTCCAGCGGTCTCGTAATATTGCCTAGAATGCCATAACCAAATTTCAGGACAGTACCACGCCTGGACAAAATCGAAAAATGTTTGATGAGCCCTTTAAGAATGTTTCCATGAATGCTTGTACCAAATGCTAGCCCTTTGGGAACATGATTTATTAAGAAAAGCGGGCCGCTGCTTCTGCCACCACCACAAAGTGATAGCAATAGCACATCCAAACTTTGTTTAGTGGATTAAAAATCACTCCTCCACAGTAATTATTTACTCTTATTTCAACCACCGGACTCTTTTCCACAGATACTAAATAAAAGATTTTTACCTGGTCGTAAACTAGATACAGGATAACATGCTTGTGCAACAAAATTTGTATCACCAAATGTATCTTCATCTTGTATTCTGAAACATATGGTAGCTAATGGTGGACATATGATATGGAAATCAAATGTATCAAACCATGTTGGACAGAAACCATTATCAGCTAAAGCACAAAAGAACTTAATATGAAATAAAGTCTGCAAAGAAGAGTATTGAGTCAACGATCTTGTAATTGATTGGTTCCTTTTTGGTGAATAAACCAATTGCAAGTTCGTTGACTTGAATTTGTAGGGATAGCAACAATATAACGATGATCATTCTGTAGCAATCAACCAATCATTTGCAATAATTATGCTTTGAATAGCATCTTGTATAATTGCATCATTTTTAATCATTTTTAAGCTTGGTTTCCAATAGTTGTAGTATAATTGCACAAATATTGTGCGATGTTATTGTTGTACAATACACCTTATTACAATTCCGGCAAATACTTGTTTTGTGTCAAATAACATGACTCTATGCTACATGCGCACTAAAAAATTGAGCTTGTTTACTTTTGAAGCAAAGTCGAAGTGGTAGAAAGTACTAAAACTTTGGGTGTTAAACCGGTTGTAAATACATAGAATAATATGACCACTTCGTATTATTGCACTGTGAAAGTCTGCAACAATGGTTCAAGAAACCTCATAAGTTGGAAAAAATCTGATTGTAGTTGCCCACCACCATTCAAGTCATTTCCTTTTCCAACAGCTAAAAAAGATCCTAATAACAGAAATAAATGGATCCTATTAACTAACGGACTCGATGAGAATAGAAAAATATGGAACCCAACAAATCATAGCAGAGTTTGTTCGAAACATTTTGTGGTTGTGAACCTTGTTGGTCAATAAACCATTACCTACTCTTTTTCTTGGATATGTTGCTACATCTAGAATAAAAAAAATATCTGAACCTCGCCAAAGATTCAATAAGAAACATTCATCTATAGAACCTGAAGCTATCACACCATCACCTCACACTGCTCCTTGCATATTTCCTGTGTTATCTAGTGAAACTGCTGCTGTTGATCATATATAAAATAAATCTGTCATTAAAATTACAAAAAAAATCAGATTTACACCACAAAAATTAAATAGAGAAATCATCGCTAGTTAATAAAGTACATTCAAAAATGGCAGTTACAAAATTATTTCCCTACAAATCATGTGTTAACAATGAAAATATTTTTACAACTAAATCTACAGATGTTCCTAATCAAATTCCTATTTAATTATTTCAAGATAAAGTAAACAATAATAATATATATATTCCTAGATTACATCCTATTAAAGCTACTATTCCTATTCAAGAAATAAAGAACAATATTAAATTTCAACATCCTATTATTCAAGAAAAAAGTCCTATTCAAGAAAATATAAATAATCCTACGACTATCAATAATAAATCACAACTCAACTTACAAGACATTTTTCTGGTTATTTTAATCATTCAAAAACTTCTGTGTAAACTTAACTTTTAAACAAGAAAAAGGAAAACTTTGTATATAAAGAGAATCAAAGGTATGGTATTAGGTACCTTACGCAATGACGGCGGGGCTTGTGATGTCATCATGTAAAGTTGCCGTCGCACAGTTTTATATGATTACGCATGAACAAACAGGCAGGAAAGAAAAAGAGAAATAAGCGGGAAAGAAGTAAACAAACATGGCTGCCACGTTTAAGTTTGCGAGAGAGCAATTACTTTTAGCTCATTGTAAAGGCTCCATTTGTGTTGAAGAATTTGTTTTACCTTACGATATAAATAAATCGAAAAATCTTAATATTTCTTATCAATGATGAGTGTCAAAGTGATTTTAGATTTTTAAAAAACTATATTTACTTGCTTTGTGAAGCTTGACGAATACCTGAAAAATTATCGAATCAGTGGGATAGAAGCTCTCTGCATCTTCTTAAAAAGATTTGCATATCCTTGCAGATACACAGATATGATCTATAGATTTGGTCGACCTGCTCCTCAACTGTGTATGATTTCTAACGTGGTTATGGACTATATATATGATCACTTTAGATACTTGTTGGATACTTTTAATTAAGCATGGCTAGCACCTCAGCAGTGTGAACGTTTTGCAGATGCTGTACATGCCAAAGGAGCTCCATTGCAAAATTGTTGGGGATTTATTGATGGGACAGTGAGACCCATATGTAGACCACAACAAAATCAAAGAATTGTCTGTAATGGGCACAAGCGGGTGCATGCTTTGAAATTTCAATCAGTTGTTACACCTAATGGTCTCATTGCCAATGAAGGAAAAAGGCATGATAGTGGAATGCTAGCTGAATCATCTTTGCTACGAAAGTTTCAGTTACATTTATTTAATCCTGCTGGTAACCCTTTATGCATATATGGAGACCCAGCTTATCCTCTGCGAGTACATTTTCAAGCTCCTTTTCGTGGTCAATTAAATCAGAATCAACAAGATTACAATAAAGCTATGAGCCAAGTTAGAACTTCAGTTGAATGGGTTTTTGGAGACATTTTAAATTATTTCTCATTTTTAGACTTTAAAAAAGATCTGAAGATAGGACTAAGTGATATTGGTAAAATGTATATAACATGTGCTTTAATAAGAAATGCTCACACCTGTTTTTATGGCTGTACAACTTCAAAATATTTTCAGATTGACCCACCGCCTGTATTTCAATATTTTCAATAGAAGAAATACACAACAAATTATTACATGAACATATAGTGATCTTAACTTTTGAATGTGTATATATATACAGTAATAACTATAACAAATATATATTACAACTTTTAAATATATCTGGCTTCCCAAATACTTCCCTTTTCAACAGACTGGTTTTTTGTTTTTAAATGGAGAGTCAAAATGTATTCGACGTTCGATTATACACACAAGCTTAAAAACAAAAATCATACATATATAGATAGATAATTATATACAACTAAAAAATGTTAAAAAGTGCACAACAGCAATTTCATTTCGCAAGTTTTTCTAACAATGCAGCAAAGATTTGATTCTGCTGTTGCTTGCATTTGAGAAAGCATCATTTGATGTTGCTGCTGTTGAGTTGCTTGTTGTTGATTAGACATTTGAACTATAATATCAGACATGATTTTCTGTTGTTGTGTTACCATTTGGTTTGGTTTATCAAACTGCTCCTTTTGTAAATCAATTTCACTTCTTTTTAACTCAAGCCCTGATTTTCGTAACTCATTATCTTGATCAGCTTTTGACTTTGAAAAGGCTATAGTCTCACTTCCACTTGCCCGAGAACGTCTTGATTTTGGGCTTTCTACGTCACCAGAATTAGATCTCTTACAAGTTTCACAATAAGTCTCCATATGTATTTTTCTCATTTCCTCAGCTTTTTTTTCAGCATCTTGCTTTGAGTTATCACTCTCACTAAAAGTATGAGAACTTTCATCAGATTTCTCAATTATTTCTTGTATTGCAAGCTTATTTTAAGTAAGTTCAGGAGGTGCTATACCACTGTCCTTTTCTTTTTCTCTCATCTTTTTTCAAAATGTTTTTTCAAGCAGAGTTAATCTGTCTCTCACTGACCGTTGGTTAACTCTAAAAACGATATCCGTTACAGAGTTTAAGATTTCTGCTATCTGTGTCCATGTGCTTCCTCTTTTGACAGAGCCCTGCTTAAACTGAAATGGTTCAACCACTAAAATTTCATGAAGCAGATAATCGTTATGTTTTTCAAAGAAAGAAAGAAATAAAGCTTTTTTCAGTTTAAATATACTACAGAACCTACCTAGCAGAAGTGACCTAGAGCACATATACAGTGAGTGTGCTACTAGTTAGCTAAATTGTCAACAACGAAAAAGCAATTTCAAGCTCAAAACCTACGCTAAAATTTATTCGATGTATCGAGAGAAAACATTATTGATAATTATGTTTTAAGAAATACAATACTTACTGCCTTTTTTTGGTTACACCGCTCTGTGAATCCATCATTCCAGACGCAACGTCAACTTGTATGTTTCCACGTCAAAGGAATTTCTAGAAGAACTTGAGATAGATTTTTTAACGTTGAACTCCATCGCGGATCTCTGCCGTCGTAACTGCGTAAGGTGCCTATTGAAAGTAGCCCACCAAACTCAACGACATTAAGGCACATTTTTGGCAACAAAATGTACTGTTTTTTAATGTCAAAATTCTTTAGGATAGATTCATTTTCGCTTCTTGAGCGTTTTACTTTCCTAATCTAACATTTTGAGAGGAATTTAAATGTTAAGCCATTGCTCGCGAAATATGACGTCAAAGGCTAAAAAACAATAAAAATCCAAAAAACAATCGGGGCTGGATGGGTGTTATCTGTCGAACATTTAAACTTCTGCATTTAAAAAATTAATTAGAAGGTTTATCATTTTCAGCTGTCGGATACGTCAAAATAAACTTCTAATTATCTAATTTAGCACAATCTGTACATCTGTATAGATTTTATGACGTCAAAATGATGTAGGAAAGGTATGTCACAAATGACAACTGGTGATGTTCAAAAGACAAGTAATATAACCAAAGTTCGTATCTTGGTTGAGCAAGTTATTGGCCGTCTAAATTAGTTTTGTATTATCAAAGATTAAGCATACAGTATTATATAAAACATAATATACGATTTAGCTTGATCCATGTAATCGTGAGAATACATTACCGAGAAAACATGTTAGTGGTAATTTATGCATTTTTTATTTATTTACTTAATTAATGTTCATGAGTCGAATATTCATGATGGCATCATACTTAATAATGGTATACATACAAAGCTATATATGAAAAAAGTAAATAATTGTATTTCTGTTGCACTAATTACCATCTATTACCATTTTTTCACATTAATGGATTCTTGTATGAATGTACACAAGCTTTAGATGAAAACAGACTACTGTATGTGAGATCTTGAAGAATTGAGCATAGTCTGTGGAAGTATAGTTTATCTATAATCTCATAGGCCTAATAATTTATAGTGGGCTGCATTTTGAGGGATACTTCTCTCACTAGTGGGGGGGGGGGCAATGAACAGTCAGTTGAAACAAATGGTAAAATAATTGCCAGACTTCACATGTACTATATATGAAACCCATAGTTATTTCAAAGCTTGACAAAATGTTTAATACTGTAGTATTATACTGATACTTTTATTATAAATAGTATATATCCGCTAGCACACCATAAAGAGAAAATTTAAGAGTTTCCCTGGTTTGATTTTGTTTTTTATGGGTTGGAATATTTCAGTAAGAAAGTTGGCTTTTGTTAGACCTTTTATGACTGCAGCTTCAATTCTAAAAAACATACCAGCTATATATGGTTACAGGCTCCAAGAAAACCTGCCGGGCACGTACAGTGTACATTCACAATTTTGCCTCCAGGACCTTCTGTGCTGGCTTTTTTATCCGTTGCCCACACATCATAGTATTTATTGTGGATTCTCTGACCAGGAAGACATTTTGGTTGTATTATATTAGTAAGCGTTTCCCTCTTTATATGTGCACATAATTCTTCAGACAATCATCATGCTGAAATAATATTGTTGAAGCATGTAGAAATATTAATCATATCGTGTGGCCAACTTTGCATACCATCTTCTTCACATATCCAACCATCTTTAGCTAAACAATGGATCGGGTACTTTATAATCAAGATAATTTAATCTTCTCTGATATTTGAGTCATTCAATAGTCTCCTTTCAAATTGTTCTTTTTCGGGATCAACTTCAATTTGTTCTTCATGAGCAGAGAATGCTCTATGATATAATATATACGATGGCTCCCTTAGCTTATATTAGAATCCAATGTAGTGTCTCTCTTGTCTAGCATTATAATCCAGACAGGGCGTTTTCTCTAGTAGGGAAATGAACCTCTCTCTATATATTTAGGTATATAGATGCTATTCTTGTTACAAATCTATAAATGAAGTATATTCTAGCACACGGCACCCATAATATGAGAAGGGAAATGCATATTTTATGTCTCCTTTCTGGCTCTGAGGGTGGAAAAGAACAGTCCTCACAGTGCTCTGATATATAAACTAAAAGCTAACTAGGTACATGCCACACACACAATACATGTTCAGTTTATTTTAACTAGATAGCTAGGCTAAATAAAGATAAAGTAAATATATTCAGAAACTCTCCCTACTACTTCCACTCCACCCCCAGGACAAGACTAGCTATAAAAGTACTAACTTAGGACAAGACTAGCTATAAAAGTACTAACTAAAAAGCATAGCTATGTCTTAGTGAAAGGATATGCCTATCTGAAAGTGCTGTGAAAAAACACTTGCAATGTATGCATGGGTACTTGTTTGGTGGCTGTTAGCAAACTAACCAGCTAACAGAAACACCCACCATGCTGCAAGTTCATCATCAGTCCCAACAACAGGTTTCCCTCTCACGGATAAAAACTTTGATAATGCAGCATGAGTTTAAAGTCAACCAATCATAACTTTGACAAGGTCATTCCTTTATTTGATTGCTTGCAAGCAATGATTAAACAGTATACTGAGTAAAAACACTTCCCATTTTTGTTTGTTTACTTTTTGACTGATTTTTCCACCTCTGTTCGGCTTACGCTCAATTTTTTCGTGCGCGTAACAGCATGAAGTCACTATTTTTAACACAAAACTATAACAGTCAAATTATCGGAAATTGTAATAAGGTGTAGTATTTGATTTGATATTTCCATTATACACGTGTTAATATGAAAAGTAGTAACAAATGTTACATCAAGGTGTGTATTTCAACGAACGTTGTATGTATTTTGTCAAATAAACTAGTCGCTCAACAGTTGTGGAAACATAATTTTTTCAGAGCCTACAACAATGAAATCAATGTTGTGGAACCATTATTTAGTCATGCGATAATTGCAAGAAAGTGTATCCACTGTTCTACAACTATTGGAAACCAAGTTTTTAATTTCTACAAATGAAATATGGCTTTCACACGGAATTTGTCACCTTATGAAAATCAAATCTGTGCAAGGATTAAAATAACCGGCAGATATCACCTGTAGAGGAGTGTTTGATTATAGTTTTCAACTTTTCAGCATTTCAGCTAAAAACTACATTAAAAATAATCCTCCACGGCGATGTGCGGTAATTATATTCAGGCTTGTACTACACTGAGTATACCCACATTTAGTTTTTGTTCTGAATGAATAAGCATCAAATGACAGACCAGCAACTTCTACTTCAACAAAAGGTGATGTTATACCACGGCCACTCTTTGGTTTTGGTAGATGACGCGCTGCAACTATCTAAAGTAATGCAAACCAAGTTTTTAATTTACACAGTCTGTAAGATACTGATAGAATGATTCTGCAATCAATGTTGAAAACATTGTTCGATTGTCTTTACTGCAGACTTTGAGCAAGTTCTTGTCTACTGGAACCATTTGACGAAAATATATAATTTGGAGACCATCCCTACAGAGCTTATCCAATGAGCAAAAACTTGTTCAAAGTCAGCAGTTAAGATTCTAGAACAAAATCAAATGATGTTGTTCAAGCATCTTTACTGCAGACTTTGAACAGGTTTTTGCTCACTGGAAAGTCAGAAAAATTAATCATATTAATAAAAAGTGGCAGAAGTATGAAAGATGTGAAACCTTATTACCAGCTTTGTCAAACCTAATAATAAATGAAATACAAAGAATTATAAAACAAACTTACAGTTACTCTTATATTAAGAGGGACGACACTTCCACACGTATTTTTATCGAATGGATTAAATGTAGGTTCACGCAAAAGATCTGGTTGCAGGAGATATCCACATCTAGAACAACAAGAATCATAACATATATTATACAGCGGCCAATATACACCTATTTTTTATATAAGAATGTACCTGATTGCTATAAGCCTCAATGTTCTTAACAATACTACCTTTTTAAGGCTTAAAATGTTCTTAACAAAATCTCTTTTTGACCAGCGCTGGGATGGTTAGCTTGTTGGACAAGTTAAAGGAATGTATAAAAACGGCTGGTCTGTATTTTAATAAAAAGATTGGAAAGTACAATTTGTTGACACTGCTGGATTTGATGATACAAAAATGATATTTCTGTAATCAGTTATGCGAAGAAAAATATATAATATATACATAAAAGAGTCCTTGTGGGCTCAAAGCCTTAAAATGTTCTTAGCAAGTTCTTAATTTTCTTAGGATATTTAATCCTTATGTTCTTGTAAACTATGTTCTTATATAAAAGAACGTGTAAACAAATAACCATTATGAACGAGTGATGTTTGTGGTTTAATCTCTCCTCCACAGTGATTATTTATTCATATTTAGATCACTGATGTAAATATCTGCTCATAATAATAGTATTGAAACCAAAGACAACTGATAACTGCAGCAGAGTGCGTTAAAAAATACTCTTCTACAGTGATTGGTCTTATATTCTAATTTATAATGACAGTGATCATATGACCTTAAAACATTGTACCATTGCTGTTTCATTGACACTATCTGTTTTAATGGTATATATTAACCTATATATAGCTTTTCTTGGCACATGATGATCATACTTTAAAAATGATGTCGATATTAAATTTCTCATGACTAATGCTTCGACTAAGAACAAATAGTCACTGTGAAGGAAATATTGGAAGGATAACTTCCGTAGCTTTTGTAACCTGAAGTTATAACCTGAAGCTACGCTTAAAAATCAGTCCTTCTCCGCAGTGATTATTGGCTCTTATTTTGAGCAATGGATTAAAATTAAGTTAGTGATCCCAAGACTTGAAATTACTGTCAAGCGTCACCCATGGAGGAGTGTTTTTCAGTTCAGTTTTCAGCTGGACAGATGAAAATTAAACTGAAAAAACACTCCTCCACTGGTGATGTCCCACAGTTATCTCAAGGCTTGTTTGGTCCCTTACCCAGGCCTCTAAATTCAAGACAGTATTTCCCTGTGGAGAAGCATCTTTGGAGGCTAATTTACAGAAACCTGCTCACCTTCCATTATCAAGAAACTTTCCTCGCTCAATTTGCATATTCTTATCAGCTGTTTGATAATTTAAAGCGCACATTTGTAAACCAAAGTTCCAAAAACCCACTGGATCATAATTTGAAGAATCAACACGCGTTCCCTTTGGATAGACACAACTAAGTTGTCGTTCATGATATTTAAGCATTCGCACATCATATGTTTTCCTGTTCACATATTTATCACCTTTCAATTCAGGAAATGAAGACATTTCAAAATATTTTCCATTAATAAAAGCTAAAGAAATAAATACTGTGGAGGCAGGATTTTAGAGCATTGCCTCCACAAGCTATGCTCAAAAATCACTCCTCCACTGAAAAAACAACATTAGATCAAACAGAAGTATATGAACGATTGATAGTACATTAGGACTGATATTAATTCAAAATTAACAAACTCCCTCCTCCATAATGATTATTGACTCTATTTTCCAACACTAAATAACATATAAAGGAGACCACTGAGTATATCATCGTGAATATATAAGCTCAATGACATAACAAGCGTCCAAATAAGAGTAGTTACTGTGGAAGAGGGACTTTGCAGTCTGAATCTACACTCAGAAATCACAGATCTTTTTTCTAGCATTGACTTTCTTGTTATACTTACATTCTTCTGAAAATGGAACAGTGACA
This sequence comes from Neoturris breviconis, assembly GCA_032360805.1. NCBI lineage: Eukaryota > Metazoa > Cnidaria > Hydrozoa > Anthoathecata > Pandeidae > Neoturris > Neoturris breviconis. Next base: position 26,617 of record JAULBZ010000246.1, read on the forward strand.
CAATAAACAACAAGATCAGATAGTTCTTTTGCAATATTATTTTGTTCAACTAAAGCCTGGAAAAAAAATCCAGCATGTTTTGCTTGTGTAGATACATTTTGAATAGATGTTAACCATACAACCATTTCCTACAAAAAAATAAAGCACAGTTCACACAATTCTCAAATAACCTTACAATTCTTTATGAAAAAATAAAGCATGGTTTATACAACACTCAAATATCCTTACAATTCCTTATGAAAATAAAAAGCATGGTTTACACAAAACGCAAAATACTATTACAATTCCTTAAGATTCATTTACGTTAACAAGACAGTGGAATGCTCTACTGCGGAGGAGAGATTTTTTAGCATAGCTTTAGACTATAAAGCCTGAATCACTTCTCCACAGTGATTATTTTCTCTTATTTCAAGCAATGTTATGGTGATTTGAGCTTCACTCTTCATAACCCAAGCCTCAACATAACGGTTGGATATCACCTGTGCAGGAGTGTTTTTCAGTACAATTTTCAGCCTAAAAGCTGAAAACTGTACTCAAAAACACTTCTCCACAGATGATGTCTGACCATTATTTTGAGGCTTATAAACTATCATGCATGCTGTGTTATTTTCGATTCGGTGACATATTCCATAAAGAGCAGTAACATCTTATAAGGCAAAAAGTAAACAAGATGCCAATCTAGCATAAATACCTGCTCTGTGTCTACAGAACAATCAAATACTCCACTTTTAGTACTTAGCCTGAAGATGTATTGACGGTTGACAGATAGTTGAGAAGGAAGGATTTCTGAAAGAGAGTAATGTAGAGAAATATTGCGTCAATGATCTCAAGTTGACTCCCAGTAAGTAGGCAAACAAAAACTTGTTCAACGACTGTAGTAAATAAGTTAAAACAACGTTTTCAACGTTGACCTAGTGTCTTTACCACGGACTTTGAACAAGTTTTTGCCCACTGGGTTAGTTGCTTTGTTCAAGTTTGTTTACCTCAGCCAACGTTTGAAATAAGAGCAAAAATAATCAATGGGAATAAGATATTTTTTTACAAAGTCTGAAGCTATGCTCAAAAACACTCCTCCACAGTAATTATTTGCTGATATTTCAATCACTGCTCAGTGAAACAATCAGAATTTAAATATATGCCTTATGACAAGCAATTAATTTTTGGAAATTTTTCTAGTCCCTAACCAATTGACCGCTACGCAATTCATGGAATAGTGATAGTGAAGTACAAGTGTTATCACGTTTCTTTAGTAACTCTAGAAATTTTCCAACTTCCCGGTTATTCCATCCCCCGGTTATTCGATACTGTATAGTAGATTGAATTAACTTACATGGTTTACAAATCTGTACTTAGAGCCAAAACAAAATACCCTATTACCCTACATAAGAGCGCATGCGCCTTTAACAAGAAAATCTAATTATTTCGAATTATTTTTATGGAATTTTAGCCGCTTAAAGGCACATGTACCTATTTTTTAAACCAACAGAATGCTATCTAAAGTCTAGGAAAGATCGAAAGTGGTGCATAAAACAATGGGCTCTAAGTGCCATGTAGAATATTCAGTTAAAGGATTGACACAACAAGTAAATATTAAAGGTATGTTATTTGAAATAGCCCACTAAACCAAGTGAAAGATAAAGCTAAGTACATAAACATGATTTGCAAGCACACATTATACAGTGTTTGAAATATTATGTCTTTATTAAGATGGTAATTCTCAGATCAAATAAACAATTGGAACACCTTTATTAAGGTAAAATTATGTCAAGTCACTGTGGAGGAGAGTAGAGAAATTTCATATCATAGCCTGAATGTAATGCTCAAAAAATTCCTCCTCTGCAGTGAGTGGATATAAATTGCATAAACACATTATACATCACAGCATTATATACACACCAAATAAAGGGTACACCTATATGTTATAGTATTAGTTGTGCTTTTAAAGACTTGTGTATTTATGTATATGCATATACATAAGATATACACATAGACTATGACACATATTATATTATTTGACTATAGGTATATAGTTTTGTTTATATAAAAGTTTAACACTTATGTCTAATATATAACTTCTAAATGGTGGTTGCCATCATCTGCTATTTAAATTAATAAATAAAGAATAACCAAATAGAACACTAATCAAATTTCTTTAAAACAATCCATTCCTTTATTAAAAAAATCTTCCTGTGTTGAATTGTGTATTGTCATTATATTTCTAATTAGCATTGAGAGTAATTAATGTTATAAAAACAAACTTATACTCATGATAGTAATTAATGTTTTACGACCCTAAAGTGGATAACATAAATATTTATTTCAAAATTGAAGAAGGAAGCTTCCCGAAATCAAAATGGAGACTTTAATTCTTGAAATTTTAAAAACAAATTGAGGGAGCTTCCCCAAAATACAAAATATCTGCCAAAAAAGATTCATGGTAAATTATGAACAATTTAAGATCAACTTTCAATACTGTCGTTAGTTCTCCTTTAACCAACGGCCACAAGATTTTGTTTGAGATACATGCGCCTTTATCCTGATAAAAGTGCATGCACTTTAAAATGAGCTGCGCTCTTATGCGAAATAATAGGGTATAATGTGGTTGAACACAAGATTAAAGCAAGGACAGAGTATGTTTGACGTCTGGTTAATAAGGTAATGTCTAAAATGGTTGAAAAGCTGTTAACTCGAGTTAAAATAAGGTCTTACTTATCTGACAACCAGTTAAATCCATAGCACCTTTCTGATAGGAACCTAAGGGAGCATCTGACGGTTTTTGTTCCTAAATTATTAAAAAAAGTAGTTTTTGATATTTTTGAGGCTGCTATGTGCAAAAGGTTTATTCCACTAGGCAAAAGATTTCCCATGAAAGCCAAAAGAAGACATTCCATTGGTAGAAATAGCAGTCACATGATCACATGATTTCGCACACAATATTTCGCCTGGTGGAAATCAACCATTGGCCCCATCAATGCTTGAAATTAATAGCAAATAATTCCAGTGCTTTAATATCATTCATCGACAATGACTATTTCATGCCAATACATAGGTCAACAAAATTGCAAACTCGGCCTGAAATAATATTAGTAGGTATAACCATTAGATAATACAAACATAGAAACAAACTGGTTAGAATTTGTGAGATTTATTTAAACTTAAGATAGATATAGTACTCCCCCAGTGGGCAAAAACTTGTTCAAAGTCAGCAGTAAAGACGCTAGAACAACTTTAGCGTCATAATGTAATAAATACCTCTGGCACCTCATTTTTTGACTTGATCACAGTTTCTTCTGTAAAATTTACTGGAAACCATTTTTGTACTTGTCCATTATAATCACCTTGCCACCTATGAGTAGTGTGCTGAATCAATGATTAAAAATTAATCTACAATGAGGAGTCTTAAGTCAATGATCTTGCAATTGATTGATTTCTTCAACCCAAAGAAACCAATCAATTGCAAGCTCATTGGCTTAAGACTCCTCATTGTAGATTAATTTTTCTCAAATTTATTGATTTATCTGCTTTTTGAAACGAATTTTGGAGGTGGCTCCCAAGTACTCTTCTAAGCAAAGTAAAATGAACATTTACTCTTGGTGTCAAAATAAGTTAGTACTTATAACTGTCTGAATATAACATGTAGAACAGTTTATTATATGCTTGAGGCTAAATTCATTGCAATAATATAGCCTTATTATTATTTCCAAATAATACTCAGTTAACAAACAAACTTTTAAGTTTTAACCCTATTCGGGCCGGGATTTTTGGGGCTCTGAGTAGCTGAGTAGCTGTCATATAAGCCATTCATTCAAAAGTTATGTAAAAAGGATTAGCAAGGGGGCACTTCCCCCCCTCCCCCCCGGCCTGAATAGGGTTAAATCGAAAGATAAAATAAAATCTGTCTTATTTGCTTGCTTTGATGGCAATTTATCGCGGCAGAAATTTTTGTAATAATAGCAAATAAATAATGTTTTGCATAACGACACGTTTCAAATAACATCTAAATGTCATGCTTCATAATAATAATTTAAAACATAATAGCTGAGCTGACTAAGCAAGAAGTTTGTTTATGAGGAATTTGATACACATGAACGGGACAGGGGTGTTTCAATGATTTGCTGTTTTTCTAATTAAAAAATTCTTACCATCCATCATCATACTTGACAATATTCACAATCAATGCACCTTTAATAAATGTTAGTTCCTCTTCTTTCTGCCCTCTATAATTATACTTTGCCAAACATGCAGGCTAAAATCATAAAATTATAAAATTAGCTTCAGTGCATGCAGCCTAAAATCATAAATTTAGGGTATATTATAACAATAAATTGTAGATCAAAGCAACAACATACTTACTTCTGAGTGGGCAACCACTTATTCAAAGTCTGTTGTAAAGATGCTAGAAGAACATCTAGAACAACATCTTGGATCTTTGCTGGAGATTTTGAACAAGTGGTTGTGCACTGTGTTGCCACTTACTCTGGGTGCGGTCATAATATTATTTGGTGTTGTGTACAATTGATCCGGATCTTCTTCATCTTCATCTGGATTCTACATGTAAAAAATATATAGGAATAATGATACTAATAGCACAGAAAACCGGATGAAGGGAGTACTACTGAAGGTTTCTTACTTGGACACCAAAAAATGAGGTTTTTAGTTCTAAAAATTTCTTATTATTTCTTATTATGTCAATCTGAATTCGAACATCGATTTTGAACACATTCCATTTGATAAAAGTTTGTTGTGTGTACTTCTGGTTAGAAGGCTAGAAGATTAGCGTATATTTGACTCTCTAACGTTATATTTATTATGTTATTTTGTAAACGACTAAACCTACACACTTCGTTAGTACTTTTTACTAAATTCATTCACGTATGACAAGAGAAAAGTTTCTTTAGTGGTAGTACTAAAGGTTTCTTAATTTTTGGGGTTCTTAGATGAAGATTTTTTATTAAAAACAACAATGTGTAACTGAATCTTTTACCTTTCGCTCAATCTAGAATGTCAATGTCGGAGACAGTGCTATATGACTATATGTTTTTCTATATCATCTTAATTATTATCTAGTTATGTTAAATTTAAAAGGAGCCCAGGGTAGTTTCCCTGTAGTTTCTAACATAATTCAAATAATAACTTAAAGCAATGATCCAAATGAGAGCAAATAATCATTGTGGAGGAGTGAGCATAGCTTCCGGCTACCTTAAGCTATGCTCAAAAATCAATCCTCCACCACTGTTATTTCAACTACTGCGATGTTCTTTCAAACAGCAGCTTTTAGACTCCTCCACAGCAATTATTTATTTCGACCACTGTATCAAATATTCAAACAAACCCTTTCCCAGTAAACAAAAACTTGTTCAAAGTCCGCAGTAAAGATGTTAGAACAACGTTTTTAACTTTGTTCTAACATCTTTACTGAGGACTTTGAGCAAGTTTTTGCCTATAGGGTTGTGTTTAAACATTACTTACAATTCCTAACTCTTGGACAACCTGTAACAAAAACAAAAAGATTTAACAAGAAATCAGGAATAAGAATGAAAGAGCACTGTAGAGAAGGGATTTCAAAGGCAGCTTCAGTCTATGAAGTCTGAAGCTATACTCAAAAATCACTTCTCCACAGTGCATTTTTTTCTCACTTTAACATTGATTAATAAAATTTCACCATATAAGGTATACTAAATGATCCTTCCTGATATAATCATATTCTGGATTATCATGAATGATTCATCATTGTAATGACATCGATCAGAAGTAAGAACAATTTTAAAAGATATTAAATCTATAAGTTAACCTTAACTCGATACTCTTCTCTAACTTGCACTTGTCACATGTCCTAACCTGTCCATTCTATGATTTTTATTTAGAAAAGAACAGAAAAATATAAAAGAAAAACTTACAGTTTGATTGCATGGATATTTCAGTTTAGTTTTTCTGTACACTGGATATTTTTCATAATGGCTGATTAATTCCGTAAGACTTTTAAATGGTACAGTAAAAATCATAAATAACCGACCTTCTGTTTTAATAACGCAATGTTTTATGGAGCCACCAGTTCTATAAATTAATGATGTCACAGTAATCAAAGTAAGAGCTAATTATCACTGTGGAGGAGTAAATTTCAAGCACGGCTCCAGGCTAAAAGGCCAGAAGCTATTCTTAAAAATTACTCACCCACAGTGATTATTTGCTCTTATTTCAACCACTGTTTCATTCTAAGTGGATGAAGTGAGTTCGCAAAGTTTGGCATGTTTTGATTAATCTGCAAAAAATTTCACTTTGCAGAAATTTCAAATGATTTTTACTTTTTCTAAGTTATATAAACCTGGGAATAGTTTCTGGACCCATGGAGGAGTATTTTTTGGAAACAGTTTTCAGCTTAAATTCTGATAGTTATTTACAATTTCTATCAAGTCGTGTCATGGGAATTTAGGTGCTTGTGCAATGATCCGCACCTGTAGGAGTTCCTGGGCATACAATGCAATTAAAGGTACGATATTGAAAGTAGCCCATCAAATTAAGTGAAAGTTAAACCTAAGCACATAAATATGATTTGTATATGCACATTATACAGTGCTTGGAATAGAATTTATGTCTTTATTAAGATGGTACAGTTTCAGATAAAATAAACAATTGGAACATAATATTCAAAGTAATGCCAGGTCACTGTGGAGGAGCATAGTGAAATTTCATATTAAGGATAATAAACAAATTTTACATGGAATTAGGATGTCCTTATTAAGTTGATAAAGTTTCATGTAAAATAAACAATTGGAATACCATTATCAAGATAAAATTATGTCAAACCACTGTGGAGGAGAGTAGTGAAATTTCAAATCATAGCCTAAAGCAATGCTCAAAAGTCACTCATCCACAGTGGCTATGAATTGCATACACATTATACATTATAGCATTATGTACACACCAAATCAAAAATAAAGAATACAATTATGTTGTAGCATTATACATAGGATGGTTACTGCTAGCCTTATTGCTGTAAAGTTTAATAAATCCATGGTTTTTACTAGATGATTACTATAAAGCACTAGAGAATAGAACAATGTAACAATGTAACAGAAGAATATATTTTCTTCTTTATTATTCATTATCTTTTTACAAGATTCTTTTATTATAAACTCTTCCTCTGTTGATTTGTGTATTGTCATTATAATATTACTAATTTGATTTTGGAGTCATATTTTTTTAAGATTATTTTATTGAAAATATCTTTCTCTGTTGAATTGTGTATTGCCATTATATACTAATTTGTATTAGGAGTACTCTTATTAGCAATAAACTAAGCTTATACTTAATAGTTGTTTCAAAATTGAAGGAAGCTTTCCAAAATCTAAATGGAGAAAAATTATTTTTATAACCAAAATACAAAAAATACAAATTGTCTGTCAAAAAAGGTTTATGGTCTCTTAAAAAAACGATCAAAAAATGTCAAAAAAGTCTCCACTTCTCCCTTATCATTTTAGCATGTTATTTGGGTGAATGTGGCCAAAACCTCATAGAATTCAAATTCTCAAAAAATTTCTGAGTTTCCACTTTTGAAAAAATCCCTTTTTCGCTGATACTCGGTCTGGAGTTGACAAAATTGAAAAATATTTCGCCAGTGGTCTCGTAATATTACCTAGAATGCCATAACCAAATTTCAGGACAGTACCACATCTTTTCGGTCCATTGGCCTGAAAACGCAAATTGGACACTTTTTGCCCAAAATTCGGAACCAAGCGGACAAAAAGATTTTGGCAAGCCCTTCTAGAACATCGCGGTGGTACCGAATTTCAAAATGCTAGCCCTTCTCGGTCTATTAAGCCCATCCAAGCTTTGTTTGGTGAGTTAAAAATTGATGACATCATCACAAAGAAAACTTTCAATTTTTTATTTTTTTTTACTACTAATTCCAAGTCGAAATATGATGAAAAAATAAATTGTAAAAAAAAATTGTAACCAACCTCAAATGTCATACTTAAAAGAACCTGTTACATTGGAACTAAATATTAGCCAGGAACAGGACACTAGCTTGTGAGATAAAATATTTGAAACACTTCATTACATACAAATATTAGATAACTCACAGGGGTATTCATATAAATTGAATATTATGAAATAGGCAAAATGTTTGCCAGCGTAGTAAGATTTGATGATAGACGGATGTGTCCAGGAAAGAGAAAAAGAAACATTGTATAATTTCAAAAACTAAGAATCTCTAATTAGTTAAAAACAATTTTTAAAAGTTTTTCTTCTTTGAGACGACATCATGAGGACGTGGAATTTTATAACCTTTGTAAGCATGCCTTGTGTTACTGGTGAACCAATTTTTCAACAAAAAAAATTCCCTGCAATTTTGACATCACCCAAAGAGGAACATGTTTTGAGTATAATTTTTAGTTTCAAAGCTGAAAACTATACTCAAAAACCCTCCACCACAGATAATAGCCAGCAGTTATATCCAGGCTTGCTAATAATATTCAACCATTACCTAAAGGATATAGCATAAGATTCACCATCAACACTTTCCCTATCTTGCATTCTTTTACGTACTAAAAAATATCCATCTTTTTGCATTCTTTTTAACATATCTTCTGCCATCTGCCGCGTCAAATTCTCATGATACCAGCTAGAAAAAACAATGTGTAGTATTTATGAAAGAGGGTATTCTGTCAAATAAACATGTATTTAAATAACAACTAGACGCATCCTATGCGTGAACAATCTCGCCGGTATTGCGTTCCTTAGCACATCAGTTACAATCGGGTTAGTATGAGAGTCGTTACGAGAGCCTCTCTGGAAGGGGCTAAGCGCTCTCTCCTT